>BQNB010081005.1:2455-22116 GCA_026074375.1 Tanacetum coccineum
AAGCGAACGCGTAAAACTCTAAAAATAAATAATGAAATTTATTAAAGTTGAAAATAACCTGAAAATGAGAAATGTTACAAATGTGATCTTGAGCCCATAAATGAGGAATTGGAGAATAGTGTGGCAAAATTACTTTCAGAAAACGAGCACCTTTGTAATGAAATTAATCATGTGAAACAGGTTTTTAAAGATCAGTTTGACTCAATCAAACAGACACGTGTTCGTCATAAAGAACAGCGTGACTCTTTAATTAACAAACTGAACTTAAAATCTGTGGAAAATGAGGATTTAAAATCTCAAATTCAAGATAAGGTTTTTGTGATAACATCATTGAAAAACAATTTACGAAAATCAAAAGGGAAAGAAAATGTTGAAAATGTAGTACATATACCTTCTGCCACCACTATTGCTCCAGGCATGTTCAAGCTTGATTTAGTACCGTTGCCTCCTAGGTTATTGCAAAATAGGGAAGTTCACATAAACTATCTTAGGAACACTCAAGAACAAGCTAATATTCTTCGGGAAATAGTCGAACAAGCTAAGGCAAAACAACCTTTAGATAGCGAGTTAGTCCTTGCTTGTAAGTATGCCACAAGAATTCATAAGTTGCTTGTATATGTTCAAGATATGTGCCCTAATGCAATAACACCTAGTACTAAGAAGGTTGCTGTCATACCCATGAACAATGTCAAGAAAGTTAGGTTTACTAAACCTCTCACATCCTCATGCAACATTAAACAGGTAGAGTCTTCTAATACTTTAGATTCTAACACACTTGTATTGTCTTCTACAGGAGTGAAGTGTTCTACTAGTAATTGCGGATCAAAGCCTCCAGGCAATAAAAAGAATGATAGGATCTCGCAAATACCAAGTAGGAACAAGAAGAATAAAGTAGAAGCCTAACCTAGGAAAGTTAATAAAATGAATCATGTTGTTAAACCTGTTTGTGATGTTGATGTTAAGCAGTCTCTATTAAATGTGAATTCTGATATTCTCTGTGCTACTTTGTTAGCCTCAAAATATTGAGTCGAACAAGGAAGTTCGTTCATTAAGAATATTAGGTCTCAGTCATTTAATTAAGTAAAATTGTAATAGGCTAGATTGGGTAAATAGGCTCGCTTATGTAAGCTAATCGGTCACGTGTATCGGGCGAAAGCCCAAGTAATCCCGAGCTCGGCCCATATAAATACTAAAGGCATGCAAGCCTTTTAGTCTAAGTATAAATACACATCTCCAAGGAAAGAGAGGTGTGTGGTTCATTTTACAAGTAAACTTCCCATTTTCTCTACTTTCTCTCTCTTGTTTCTTTCTCTACATTCTTCCTAGTTTCTTCCTACTTTTCTTGTTCAATCCATGTAACAATGTATGAAGTGAAGTGATTCAATTAGTTTTGACATTTGGTATCAGAGCCTTGGGTGGATTCGTGCTTGATTTTGTGGTTCTTAAGCCAAATTTGTGCCTTATTTTCCCTTAATACCCTCTTTCCAAAAAAAAATTGGTTCCTTACTATGTTAAGCTTGTTCTATCTTGTGTCCCTCTTTCTTTAGATTTGTTTGTCTATAACTTTGGTGTTTAGACATTTGTTTTAGCTCGTTAATGCTTATTCTACTCGGCTTATTTAAGTTTTCTACATAGCGAGTTACGGTAAATCAAAAAAATTTGTGCTTTGTTTGTGGTTTGATTCGAAAAGGCTTGATCTTTTGTGCTCTAGATGTATCATAGTATCTTACTATTGAAGTTGGTCAGCCTATTTTGACAATCTTTTGTGGTTTTTGAGCCTAGTCGAATGTTTGATAAAGTTTTCATGCTAGCAAGTTATGTTTTGACCGTGGTAGCGAGTTAGGATTTGGCAAAATTGTTGGTTTGTTTGTTTGCCTAAATTAGGACAGGACAAACATTTGGAAAACGACCTCTGTACTTGTGTGAAAGTGACACTTTTGGTAGCTAGTTTCAGCGAATTACGAAGAACAGGTAGCGAGTTGGGCATGACTAGTGAGTTATAGGTTCCAGCGAGTTATCATGACTAGCGAGTTATAGGTTCTAGTGAGTTATCAAGACTAGAGAGTTATAAGTTTTCTTGAAGACAATTTTTTTAGGTCTAGCAAGTTGTTATGCTGCCTAAGTTTCATCAAAGTAGCGAGTTGGCAGGAAGTCTAGCGAGTTATATTAGCAAGTTACAGGTCTAAAGTTCTAGCGAGTTATATCAGCGAGTTACAGGTTATACGAAGACCATTTTCTAGCAACTTGGGAAAATGAAACTCTGTCCATTTGTTCTCTTGTTAGCGAGTTATCAAAGTAACAAGTTAGCACATAATTGTAGCAAGTTAGGCCAGCAAGTTAGTAACTCTCTTCTAGCAAGTTATCAATTTAGAGAGTTTTGACAAATTGGAATTTAGACTTTAAACGACAATTAATTTACCTTCACAAACTCGAACCACAATCACAATCAAGGACTTAAAAGACATTAATTCACCACAAACAAACCTTAACAATTAACAATTATTCATTCATGGTTTCTCTATTGATTTTGTAAAATCCTGTTAAACTTTAATCGGTTTTAATCATAGACTTGTAAAATCCCATGGACATTATTGCTTTCATTTTACCACAACTTCAATCACAACACATCCACTTAAGATCCTTTAATCATTTTCACTTCATAATTCAACAATCATTCATCATGACAACTCCAATTGTAACTTCCACAACCGACAGTCAAATGCATAACAACATAATGGCAGCTGGTTCAAGGGATCGTCCACCAATGCTTGCAATGGGACGATATGCACAATGGCGATCACGGTTCTTACGATACATTAATATAAGACCAAATGGTGATGCCTTACGAAAGTGCATTCTCGAAGGTCCTTACACTCCAACAACTGTCGTAATTCCAATTGTACATGCAATGGAAAATTCTCTAGCAATTCCTGAACAAACAACAGTTGAAACTATCCTGAATATGTCTCCTGCAAACAAAGTTCATTTTGAATCAGAAAAGGAAGCGATTCATTTGATATTGACTGGAATTGGAGATGAAATATACTCAACTGTTGATGCAAGTAAAATAGCTCATGAAATGTGGGAAGCTATCGAAAGGCTACAACAAGGTGAATCACTCAACATTTCAGATGTCAAGACCAACTTATTTTGGGAGTTTGGTTAATTCACCTCTCACGATGGAGAAATAATTGAGTCATATTACATAAGATTCTACAAGATAATGAATGAAATGATCAGAAACAACTTGACAATTGCTATGATGCAAGTCAATGTCCAATTTCTTCAACAACTTCAACCAAAATGGTCAAGGTTTGTAACAATTGTCAAACAACAACACAAGTTGGATGAAGTTTCCTATCACAAGCTATTTGACATTTTGAAACAATACCAAAAGGAAGTTAATGAACTTCATGCTGAAAGAATAGCCAAGAATGCTAACCCATTAGCACTTGTTGCTACTGTTCAACCATGTCAAGATCCTTATTATCAAGCATCAAAGTCTCATAAATCATATGCACCAACATCAAAAGCATCACTTCCAACCAGATCTCATGCAACTACCAAACACAAAGGCAAAGAGATAGCCAAACCAATTACACCTCCATCTGAGTCAGCTTTTGATGAAGACAATGACCCTAAACAAGCTCAGAAGGATAATGAAATGCAGAAAAATTTGGCTCTCATTGTAAAGTACTTTAAGAAACTCTACAAACCTACCAACAACAACCTTAGAACTTCCTCAAACACCAAAAACAAGTATGTGGATACTACTCTAAGGTACAAGAATGACAATCAGACTAGACAGTTTGGGAATCAGAGGACAGTAAATGTTGTTGGAGCTAGGGACATTATAGGTGGTCAAGTAGTGCAGCAGTCTGGGATACAGTGTTTTAACTGCAAAGAATTTGGTCATTTTGCTAAGGAATGCAGAAAGCCAAAATGGGTTAAAGACTCTACGTATCACAAGGAAAAAATGTTTCTATGCAAACAAGCTGAGCAAGGTGTTCCCCTTCAAGCAGAGCAATCCGATTGGCTAGCAGACATAGATGAAGAGATTGATGAACAAGAGTTGGAAGCACATTACAGCTATATGGCAAAGATCCAGGAGGTTCCTAATGCAGACTCGGGCACTGATTCTGAGCCATTGGAACAGGTACAATACGATACTGGATATAATATGTTTGCCAATGAAATACAACATTATGAGCAATCTGAATCCATTAGTAACACATATGTAGTGGAAACAGGTGATAGTAATGCCATTCTTGATTCACCAAATATGTGTGATAATGATATTCAGAATGACCAAAATGATGTAGAATGTGATGATGAACGTGTTGCGCTTGCTAATTTAATTGAAAATTTAAAACTTGATGTTGATGAAAATAAAAAGATTTAAAAGCAATTAAAGAAAGCAAACACAACACTTGCTCGTGAATTGACTGAGTGCAAATCATTCTTGCGGAAACTAGTAGAACTCTAGAGGAATCTAATAGTATTTGAGATAGTTGTCTAGTTGCACTTCAAAATAAACAGAATGAGCTTGAGAAGTACATGGCCTTTAATGATCGTACTGTTGACTATGGGAAACTCGAACATAAGTTAAATGAAACTCTAGTACTATTAGCTTAAAAGGACATTGACATAAAAGAAGGTTTAAAACTTAAAGCCTATGAAATTTCAATTGTCTAAGAGAAACACGATGAGTTAGTCAAACAGAGTCTTTTAACTAAAGAAACACGATGAGTTAGTCAAAGAGAAAACAAAGGTAATAATGGATTTAAAACTTAAGGAAGAAAACGATATTGATAAAATGATTTCAATGGAAAAACATTTAAAGTTTTTGAATGATATCCTTTACAAAAGAAGTAAATCAATCCAGACCATTCATATGTTAGCACCCAAATGCCCTACATTTAATGGAAGACCTAACTTTGCTAACCCAATGTACTTTAAAAAGGCTCAAAATGAGAAACCATGTTTGTATGAGATCCCACATAACTAATCTGATCCTGCAAACAGACTCATCCTCGATAGGGACAAGATTTTGACTCTTGAAGAAGAGAGTCGATCAAAATTGAATAAAGACTTAGTGAAACCTTTTGACTACACAAAGTTAAATAGTCTTTATGAAAATTTTAAACCCTCGACCCAGGAATATCTTGTTCAGTTAGCACATGCAAATGAAATAACAAAGAAAATGTGGAGAAAATCATTTGTGAAAACGAAACCAAATATTTTCAAAAACATAGATTTCTTACCAGTGTCAAAATCAATAAGCAAAAGTAGATAAGCGTATAATGTCATGACGAATAACATAAATCATCTTAGAGAAATTGTCAATCAAGCTTGGGTAAAACATTCAAATGACCATCTTCATCTTCGTGCCCCAACTGCTCATGATATGGAAATCTTGATTAAGACATGTTTGATGCCTCTTCCACTTAAGACACAGAATGATAGTTTCGCATTTGTTCATGAACTTAAGCATGAAATGCATGCTGACTTAAAGTACAATGAATCCCTTGAAAATGAAATTGACGAACCTGAATCTGATAAGGCAGAATTTTCAAACATGTATGATATGCTCTTGCAAGAACATGTGTCTAATGATGTTATGTGTTCCTATTTGCATTCGTTATCTGATTTAGATGCGCATACTAAATTGCAATGCTTATATCTTCATAAAGTCAAGGAATGTGACTGTCTTGCACAAAAGCTTTTGAAACAAACTGAATTTGTTAGTAAAGAGGTTTACACTGAGCTTTTACAAAGTTTTGCTAAATTAGTAAAACACTCGATTTCTCTTGAACTTGATTTACAACAATGTCAAGAACAAATAAAAAATGACACAGTTTGCAAAGTAACAACGTCAAATGTATTTAAAAAAGAACGTGAACAATATCTCAAAATACAAGATTTGAAAGCTCAACTGCAAGACAAGAACATTGCCATATGTGAGTTTAAGAAACTCATTGAAAAATGCAAAGGAAAATCTATGGAAACTAAGTTTGATAAACCATCTGTTGTTCGACAACCTAATGCTCAAAGGGATCCAAAACCATCAGTTTTAGGAAAACCGGCTCCTTTTTCAGACTCTCTTGAGAGGAAATTTTTTTCAAAGAACAAGTTGGTTCTAAAAACTAATGAGTCTCAAATAGCAACGCAAGCTGTAAGAAACACAAATGTGATTAAACTAGGCATGTATCAGATTGACACTAGGACAACACAAACTAGAGCACCACAGTTAACTCAGACCTCTAGGAATACTAATCCTCGCGTGTCTACATCTGCAGGAGTAAATCACAGAACAAATGTTAGCAGACCACAGCTTAAGAGCACTCAAATGAAAGATAAGGTCGTGTCAAACACTAGTCAAGTGAAGTTTAAAAAAACTAAAGTAGAAGACCACCATAAGATTTCAAGTATTTCTAATCAATCAAAGTCTGTAACTGCGTGTAATGACAGTTTAAAATCTAGAACTTCGAATGTTAATGTTGTTTGTGGTACTTGTGCAAAATGTATGTTTAATTCAAATCATGATGCTTGTGTTTCTAAATATTTGAATGATGTGAATGCTAGAACTAAGAAGCCTAAAGTAGTGCCTATTAGTACTAGAAAACCCAAAAGTCAAGCGAACAAATCTGTTGTAACACACCGTAAGAAAACAGTTGCATTAGAACACACTGTCCAGAATTCCAAGAGTTACTATAGAATGCTATATGAGAAAACTAGTAAGGCATGGAAATGGTAGATAGAACAACAATTCCCATCAAGATATAAATGGGTTCCTAAGACAAAAACGAAATGGGTGCCTAAAGTTAGGAATGAAACTGTGAAAAAAAGAGTTAGTTTTGCCATAGATAATGCATCTAGGATAACTAATGTCTTGAAACTCACAAACACTTTAGGATCCAATTTGTGATGTATTCCATCGTCCTCTAATTCTCTTGCAGATTGTACAAATCATCCTATTCATTGTTGAGTCGGGATGCACAAAGCACATGACGGGCAATATATCAATTCTGTGCAATTTTGTTAAAAAATATCTGGGTACCATTCATTTTGGCAATGATCATTTTGCTCTAATTCTTGGTTATGGAGATTTGGTTCAAAGAAATATCATGATCAACAGGGTTTATTACGTTGAAGGTCTCAATCACAATCTTTTCTCGGTTGGCCAATTCTATGATGCGGATTTAGAGGTTGCTTTCCGAAAATCTACGTGTTTTGTTAGAGATCTTCAGGGAAACAATTTACTTACTGGTAATCGTAGATGTGATCTCTATACAATTTCCCTTCAAGAAATGACTTCATCAACTCTAATCTGTCTTATGGCTAAAGCCTTACCAACTTAAGCATGGTTATGGCATCGAAGACATTCTTATCTCAACTTTGACTACATCAACTTGCTTTTAAAGAAGGATGTCGTGATTGGGTTACCAAAGTTGAAATATGTCAAGGATCAACTATGCTCCTCTTTTGAAGTGAGTAAAGCAAAAAGAAGTTCATTCAAGACAAAGATTGTTCCAAGTTTGAAAGGACAGTTAAATTTGCTTCATATGGACTTATGTGGTCCAATGCGGGTTGCTAGCATAAATGGGAAGAAATATATTCTGGTGATTGTAGACGACTATTCTAGATACACTTGGACTCTCTTTCTACGTTCCAAGGATGAAACACCAGAAGTTCTAAAAGATTTTCTAATAATGATCCAAAGAAATCTTCAAGCACTAGTAATTTCCATTCGAACTGTCAGAGGCACTGAGTTCTTAAACAAGACACTTAATGCATTCTTTAAAGAAGAAGGAATTGAGCATCAAACTTCTATACCATGAACACCTGAACAGAACGGCGTTGTCGAAAGACGAAACCGTACTCGAGTTGTCCAGGTGTTCGTGGTGTAGAACAAAGGATGAAACACAGAATGGCCTTGTTCCTCAACGACAAAAGGCGTCAGATTATAACAACTCTGACCCCGTCCCACAACTACAAAATGTTTCTACTTCAGCAGATACAACAACTCCATCACAACAAGAGTTGGATCTTCTTTTCAGTCCTTTGTACGATGAATTTTTAAATACGGGTACTTCACGTGTCAACAAGTCTTCTTATCCCACCGATAATTCTACTCAACAAGACATACTACCTTCAACGAATATTCACCCTACATTAGAACCATCAACTCCTACAAATGTTCATGCTGGGGAAAACAACGATGAACAAGCAGAATTTACCAATCCTTTCTGTACACCGGTACAAGAAGATGCTGAGTCTTCCTCACGTAATTTTGGTAATTCAAATATGCATACCTTTAATCAACCACAAGATTCTGAATACCGATGGACAATAGATCACCTGTTAACTCAAGTTTGTGGAAATCCATCCAAGCCGGTACAAACAAGAAGACAACTTGTAACTGATCCTGAAATGTGTATGTTCGCACTCACCGTGAGTATTGTTGAAACAAAAACCATTAAGGAGGTAATGGCTGATTCTGCATGGAAAGAAGCAATGCAGGAAGAGCTTCACCAGTTTGATAGACTCCAAGTCTAGGAACTCGTTGACAAACCCTTTGGCAAGAACGTAATTAAGTTAAAGTGGTTATGGAAAAATAAAAAGGATGAAGACTAAACTGTAATTCGCAACAAAACATAACTTGTAGCAAAAGGTTATGCTCAGGAAGAGGGTATTGATTTCGAAGAATCATTTGCTCCAGTTGCTCACTTGGAAGCTGTTTGGATTTTTGTCGCATATGCTGCACACAAGTCTTTTCCAATCTATCAAATGGACATAAAAATGGCATTTCTTAATGGTCCATTAAAGGAGGAGGTTTATGTTGCACAACCAGACAGGTTCGTTGATCCTGATCATCCAGAAAAGGTTTACCTTCTAAGGAAAGCTCTATATGGATTGAAACAAGCTCCAAGATCATGGTATGATAAACTCTTAAATTTCATGATGTTCAAAGGTTTTACTAAAGGTACAATTGACCCGACTCTATTTATGATAAAATACGGGGAGGACATTCTACTTGTGCAAATTTACGTTGATGACATCATTTTTGGGTCTACAAACCCTAAATTTTCTAAACAATTTGAAAAATTAATGCACAGTAGATTTGAGATGTCCTTAATGGGGGAAATGAATTTTTTAGGGCTTCAGATCCACCAATCCCCACGCGGTATCTTTATCAATCGGGACAAGTACACTTTAGAGATACTTAAAAAACATGGTATAGAAAAAGGACAAAGCATTGGTACACCAATGGCTATGGATTAAGCAAGCTCCAAGCAGGCCTGGTATGATAAACTCCAATTTCCTGATATCCAAAGGTTTTACTAAGGTCGTCATTGACCCATATTCTCTTCACGATAAGATTTCGGGGAGATATAAATCTACTTGTGCAAATTTACGTTGATGACATCATTTTTGGTTACCCAAACCAAAATTTTCTAAACGATTTGACAAATTTACATGCACAGTAGATTTAGAGATGTCTTAATGGTGGGAAATGAAATTCTTTCATTTTTAGACTTCAGATCACCAATTCCCACGCCGTGGATTTCTATATCAATCAGGGCGAAGTACGCTTTAGAAAATACTTAAAATACTATGGTATGAAAAAGGACAAAGCACTTGGTCCACCAATGGCTACGAAAACCTAAATTTGATGCACGACTGAGGGTGGAACCGCTAGACCAAACTGACTACCGTCAGTAACTTTGGGTCACTCATCTATTTGACGTCTAGTAGACCAAAACATAGTGAAAGATATTGATATTGTGCAAGATATCAAGCAAAGACCGACTGAAAAACCACTCAAATGAGGGTCAAAAAAGATCTTTTGATACTTATGGTTGGTTACCATTAACATGGGACTCTGGTATCCAAAGGATTCTAGCTTTGAACTAACAGCTTTTTTAGATGCCAACCATGCCAGATGCATTGATACTCGCAAAAGCACTTCTAGACGAATACAGTTCCTAGGTGAAAAGTTAGTCAGCTGGATGTCAAAGAAGCAGGACTGTACATCAATGTCACTAGTATGAGGCGAGTACGTGGGCGTTCATCTGCAAAGTTGTGCTCAAGTAATGTGGATGAGGACACAACTTAAGGATTATGGTTTTGACTACAACAAAATACCATTGTATTGCGACTCCCAGTTAGCCATATCAATCTTATGCAACCCCGTGCAACACTCTCGTACCAAGCACATCCATACCCGATATCATTTCATCAAGGAACAAGTTGAAAATGGTATAATTGAATTGTACTTTGTCAGAACTGAATACATATTGTGTTATGTTTATCTAAAGCCCTTCCGAAGATAGGTTTCAGTTATCTTTCAGACGGAATTGGTATGAGATGTTTGGACTCCTTAGCAGAAAATGGAGGTTTATGGCAATATGATCAGCTTGTATTCTTAAAAACATCGACATGTAAATATTTTTAAGAAAAAGAAAATACAAAAATATAAAACATATAAAAACAAACACAAAAATAGAAATTTTCAAAAACAAAATAGAAAAATCAAAAAATCAAAAAATCAAAAATTCAAAAAAGAATCTTCTCGACATGTCTCTTGGAATCGATAACATTTACTTACCTTAGAATGTTGTTTATCATGACAAGGGGCACTTTGCCAGTGTTAATTGAAGTCTCGAACAGGAGTTTCAATTGCATTTCAAAACATTTTTCTAATTTTCTGATGACTCTGTAATCACTATCATATTGCAACTCAGACGCCGAAGATACAAAGGAGAGTGTAGCATTAAGTGAACTTTCCTTAGGTTAGAGTGAAGTCTTTCTAACATTGGTTTTCAAATGTTGAACATAATTTTCAAGAATTTTCATGAACAATTTAATATCTTCAAAAATATACCGTGTTCAACACTCCACCTCATAAAGTTTACAAGACAATTTTCTATTATTGGTGTCATTTTTGTTCAAAATGAGTCATGTTTGAGGGGGATTTTTTTTTGAAAAACAATGTTTTAATGATTGTTGGATACATCATAACATGACAATTCTTATGTATTCAACACATTATAAAAGGTCTTAATAACATCTAAGAAATAATGATGACTACAAAATAGATTGTTTGTTATAAGATGATTCGGTGGTTGAGCATAATTTTTCAAGAATTCTTCAATGACAATTCATAATCTTTCAAAATTGTGTGCTCAACAATGCTAACCCTCAATTTTATATTCATTTTACAACTTGGTATCATTGTTTTTGGTGTCAAACATATGTAAAATCGAGGGGGAGTAAGTTCATGTTCCATGTAATTCATGCTAAGTATAAAAGTTTTCCCCACGAAATTTTCATGACAAATTTTAATCACAAAGTATTTCAAAAACTAAGTGAATTAGTATTTAAAATAAGGGGAGAAATGTATTTAAAATGTGATCTTGAAAATAATAAGTGATCTTATCGACTCAAAGTGCTTGATACTCTTCGGAAAAGGTTTTATGGTTACGATCTCATACCCTACAACATCTTATTTCATGACGATTCTGAAGTCATAAGGTGGTAAGGTTAGGAATTAGTCCTATGATCCAACCAGAACCAGAGGGATCTACCCAAGGACACTCCATAGTTAGAAATAGCAGTCCTTAGGTATGATTGGAGATGAATGAGTATAAGGGAATAATGCTGACAAAGATTAAGCTAACACTAGAATAATCATAACAAGGTGTTAGTAACGACGTCTTGGTAATCATTGAAGGGGTTGAAGGATGAAAAAGAAATGTATGGATAAAGGGTATAAAGAAAGAAGCCCTCCCTACACCTTAGGCAGAAACCAGGTCAATTCATAATCTATCGGTTTTCACAAAGATGAATTCTGATATTGAAGACGACATCATGGACCCAGTGATGCAATGCACAACCCTTCCCATCCATTCGAGTTTCTCTCAATAAAAACTTGTCTCATTTGTCACGGAGATACACACGACTTCTATTGATTTTCTCACTCCGAGTTAGTTGATATTGAATAGGTGGCAGTCTGCTCCAGCCTTCGAGTACTAAAACCAAAACGCACTAATCGAGTCTAGAGCCAAGAGATCAATAAAATAAATCTCATTAGGACACATTCTATTACAAACACTTGTTGAACATCATCAAGTTCACAAGCTGTTAACAAGAGTCCTACGCATTATCCTTGTGATTTTGCCAGAACATCCAAGTGATACTTATGTATTTACCGTGAAGATGGAAATCCTGCTTGAGCCAACGTCAAACAAGCTCTTGGTAGGTGACTTGCGCGATTCTATAAGAATCAAACTTGTGTCAACTGGAAAGAAACGATGGTGCGATTCAATGAGAATCAAACATGTTCCAGTTAAATGTATTTGACGGACTTAATCAGATAGTAGTAACTATCTGATTCATTCATATCGTGTTGTCTGCTTTGAGACGTTCCAATATTGAGAACAAGCTAGCATGGTGAATCTAATACATCTGTGTTAGAGGATCTTACGCTTAAAGCTGGAAATCCTGTCAAGAAGATTCTTCTAAATTGAATCTACCTGATCACAGGTTGGTCCTCACGGAACCAGAGGTTAATCTAACCAAATCCAGGCGAATAACAAAGCCATATTCGTCTATACACTTTGTTGTTGACTGTTTTTATTTTAGGATTCATATAAAGATGGAGATGGAGATGCCTTATTCTAGCTGAAGTCGGATTCATTACCACATGCTCATGCTCAAACTACAAAGACATACTATAAGCATCAAGATTCAAGAATCAAGAAAGATCAAGAATTAAAGACAAAGTCTTCCGAAAACTTTGATATACAAGATCTTCCTTTAAGATATCAAGTCTATCAAGGGAGATTGTTAGCAAGCTTTCAAGATGATGCAAAGTGTGAGCATGTTCGTCAAGACACAAGATCGCAAGGCGGAAAAGACGAGACTAAAAGATAAAGATTTAGAGATCTTAGACGTAAAGACGAAGTCGAAAGACAATGAAAAAGGCTCAAGATCAAAGATCACAAAGCATGAAGGAACAAGCTTACAATGTAGACAGAGACAAAGATCATAAGAGCTTAACGACAAAAGCAATCTGATTGATCTCACGAAGGAGTTTCACATTGAACTCACTTCGGGGGAGATTGTTAGCCTTAAAATATTGAGTCAAACAAGGAAGTTAGTTCATTAAGAATATTAGGTCTCTTTATTTAATTAAGTAATGTTGTAATAGGCTAGATCGGGTAAACAGGCTCGCTTATGTAAGCTAATCGGTCACGTGTATCGGGCGAAAGCCCAAGTAATCCCGAGCCCGACCCGTAGAAATACTAAAAGCATGCAAGCCTTTTAGTCTAAGTATAAATACACCTCTCCAAAGAAGGAGAGGTGTGTGGTTCATTTGTAAACATTTATCTTGCAAGTAAACTTCCCATTTTCTCTACTTTCTCTCTCTTGTTTCTCTCTCTACATTCTTCCTAGTTTCTTCCTACTTTTCTTGTTCAATCCATGTAACAATGTATGAAGTGAAGTGATTCAATTGGTTCCGACATACTTGTAATAAATCTATGTTTGATGGTGTTCATGATAAATGTCTTCTTGATCTTGTGCAAAATGATAATAACCGTACTAAATCTGCTAAGAAACATAAAAAGCAAAATACTTGGAAACCTACGGGTCATGTATTAACTAAAGTATGATTTAAATGGAAACCAACAGGCAAAACTTTTACTATAGTTGGTAACTTGTGCCCTTTAACTAGGTTCACCTCAACTAACATAGTGCCTCCTAAGCAAACCACTTCCTACTCGGATGATATACAAAAACCAGAGTTAAAAGTCTATAGTAGGAAACCCAAAAATGTTAAACACATAGGTTTGAGTAAAATAGCTAATTTTTTAGAATCTAAGAATGCTAACCACTCAGAACCCAATCAAACTTGGGGATCCAATGCTACAGATATTCCATCATCTTCTTCTCTTGTCATGATAGGTTGTCCAGATTGTACTCTGGTATTTGGACTCCGGATGTTCAAAACACATGACAAGGAATCGCTCTCAGCTCATGAACTTTGTCAGTAAATTTCTGGGTACTCTTAGATTTGGGAACGACCAGATTGCAAGGATTATAGGGTATGGTGACTATTAACTAGGAAACTATAACACCCTGTGTTTTCAAGTCATTGACGACGTCAACAAATTCACAATGTACCTTTTGTATTGTACGCATTTGCTTGGATCTTGAAGTTGCATTTTAGAAACACACTTGCTTTATTTGCAATTTAAAAGGTGTTGATCCCCGTGAGACAAATTTGTACATAATTTCTCTTGATGACATGCTTAAGTCATCTTCGATCTATCTTCTATCAAAAGAGTTAAAGACTAAGAGCTGGTTATGGCACCGTCGGTTATCTCATCTTAACTTCGGACTGACCAAGCTAGCAAAGACGATCTTTACAAGAGGAAATTCCTAGCTTAATTTCACACAAATATCATTTGTGTTCAGCATGTGCTTAGGGAAAAGTCAAGAAAACCTCTCATCCACCAAAGGGCCCAGCGCAAGCCCTCCCAAGCCCTTCGCCGCCGCCGAGCCCCAGAAGAGCGCCCCAAAGCTGGCCCCCAGGCCAAGCCTCCAGCACCGCAAGCTCAAAGCCCTGCAGCTCCCCGGGGGGGGGGGCCCCAAGCCTCTCAAGCCCCTGAGCCAAGCCAGCTCGGCCTTAAAAGCCGAAGCTGGCCAGAGCCTAGCCCGCTCGGCCCCCCCCACTAGCTCGCCTTGGCTCCCCCCCTCAGAGCTGAGCCAAGCAGCCAGCCGCCAAGCAATCCCCTGCCCCTAAGCCAGCCCCTGAAACGCGCTAGCCTAGACCCCAGCGTCAGCTGCGCCCCGTCCAAGACCGCCCATTGACGATCACACTCAGGTCACCATGTCGCTGGGGGGGGGGGGGGGGGTGTTGGGGGGGGGGGGGGGGGGGGGGGGGGGGGGGGGGGGGGGGGGGGGGGTGGGCGCCCACAGAGCCCTTACCACTAGCCTCTAGCCCGCCTAGCCCCCCCCCCGCCCAGCCGCAAGCGCCCTAAGCCCAAAGCCAGCCCCAAGCCAGCCCCCCCCCCCGCCCAACCACCCCCTAAACAAGCCCCCCAGCCCACCCCCAACGCGGCCAGCGCAGAGCCCAGCAAGCCTCAAGCCGCAGCCCCTAGGAGCCCGCAGACACACACACCCTGAACACAACGAGCCCACACCCCCCCGACGCGGGGCCCCCGCCCAAAGCCCGGCCAGAGAGCAAGGCACCATAAAGGCACCCCCCCCCCCCCGCCGCCCCACGTAGAACTTTCAAATACGAGAACGTCCTCGAAAGAATCGTTAAAAACGGAGCTATAACGAATAAAATACGACATTTACGGGTTTTACGACGACGAATACGATTTTTATAAAACTCACGTCTGATGTGAACAGTAAAAGTTACTGTTCACCAGTAGGTCCGAAATTCAAAAATGTCAATTTATGATAACTCGTCTTGATACGAAAAGATGGGCATAAGAAACGCGAGAATCGGGTTTAAAACGCGAAAGTTACGCCAGTTTTACTAAACGATAATTATAAACGTTTTAACTTATTAAACACAATTTTACCAAAACCATTAGTTGGTGATTGAGCTATATAGAATGTTATGTGGTTATCAAAGTACTATATTACTAGGGAGTTTCATAATGAGGCCTCTTCGGATGGCGTTTCGACGAGTTGTTGGATTTACGATTTAAAGTGTCCTAACTCCTCGAACGTCATGTCATGACCTCTTTAATTATGATAGCCCGAACGATAGTACGATGTAACAACTATAGAATTATATTCAATGTTATTGATATAAGTACTCGGTACTTATACGACCTATGATAATTTAGGTTGCATTCGATCTTTTACGTGACGCATTATCTGCGATATTTGGATTATCAGAACTCAAGGTGAGTTCATAGCCCCACGTTTTACATGCTTTTGTTTTACAAAGTTTTTGGGGTGAAAAACATGCAATGTTTTACTACTGGACACAAGTGGTTAAGTTTTATATTATGATTACATGTTGCCTAAGTAGCGATAACCCAATCTGAGCCCATTATCATGAACTGTTAATTACGAGCGCGAATGTTATGAATAGATCTATTGGGTTTTGACAACCCCGTTCGGGTGATTAGCTATCACTGAACAACGAACGTATACCATGTCGAATATAGGATGTTGCGGGTTAGAACATCACTCACGGGCAATGGAGGCCATTAATTTGGTACTCACATACGTCAAGCTTCAGTGTCATGAGCTTAGAGCAACGTAATTACATTTATATGATGTCTGCATTTGTTGCATTATCATACACTTGGGAGATCTTGTGGTCCTACAATATATGATTTGTCAAACCTATGAATTCACCAACATTATTGTTGATGTTTTAAAGTAATGTTTTTCAGGGGATCAATAAGCACGAGGTGCGATGGATACATTGGTGGTTTTGATTTGGATGTCATGCATTAAAGAATTTGTCGCATTTCATTTTGTTATCTGTTATGGGCGGAAAATCTTTGTATTTTGATCAAGTGAACAAGTTAAGCTTCGGGCTTATGTAACAATTACTTTGTTAAATCCAATGTATCGTTTTCAAACGACTTTTTGGTCGTTCTATATATATCTTGTGTTATTGATCTGAGAAGTAACACGCCCCGGACCCATATTCCGCTGCGACCCAATTTGGGGGTGTTACAGAAACGTTATTATCTCAAGGGTTTACTACGTTGAGGGACTTAGACATAACTGATTTTATGTTATCCAATTTTGTGATGCGGATCTTGAAGTTGCATTTTAGAAAAACACTTGCTCTATTCACAATTTAGAAGGTGTTGATCTACTTTCAGGGTCTTATGACACAAATTTGTACACAATTTCTCTTGATGACATGCTTAAGTCATCTCTGATTTGTCTTCTATCTAAAGCATCAAAGACTAAGAGTTGGTTATGGAACCATCGGTTATCTCATCTTAACTTCGGTACTTTGAACAAGCTAGCTAAAGACTGTCTTGCAAGAGGAATTCCTAGGCTTAAATTTCAAAAAGATCATTTGTGTTCAACATGCGCATTAGGGAAAAGCAAGAAAACCTCTCATCAACCCAAAGCTAAAGACACTAACCAAGAGTAACTATATCTTTTGCATATAGATTTGTGTGGCCCAATGTGTGTGGCTAGTATTAACGGGAATAAGTATATCTTAGTGATAGTCGACGATTACTCAAGATTTACCTGGGTTAGATTTTTGAAGACAAAAGATGAAGCTCTTGCGGCCATCATCAAATACATCAAGAATATTCAAGTTCGTTTGAAAGCCACAGTCCAGAATGTTCGAACAAATAATGGAACCGAATTTGTCAATCAGACACTTCGTGAATGGTATGAAAATGTTGGCATCTCGCATCAAACTTCTGTAGCTCGCACTCCTCAGCAAAACGGTGTTGTCGAAAGGCGAAATCAAACTCTTGTTGAAGCTGCTAGAACAATGTTAATCTTTTCTAAAGCTCTATTATTTCTCTAGGCCGAAGCTATCAATACAGCTTGTTATACCTAAAACTGTTCTTTGATACGCCTCCGATACAACAAAACTCCATACGAGCTTATGCAAGACAAGAAACCGGACTTATCATTCTTTCATGTCTTTGGTTAACTTTGTTATCCTACCAATGACCATGAGGATCTGGGTAAATTTGATGCAAAAGCAGACATAGGGATTTTCGTTGGTTACGCGCCTGCAAAGAAAGCGTTCAGAATCTACAACAAAAGGACCCAGATAATTACTGAAACAATCCATGTAACGTTCGATGAGCTAACAACAATGGCTTCTGAACAATTCAGTACAAGACTCGGTTTAAATCCTATTTCTCAACTACCTTGCTTGCCACCAAAAAGAGATGATTGGGATCTGATATGTGAGAAATCACATATCCGTTTTATATCAAAAATGACCCATAAAAGACAAAATTATGCTTAAAATGCTTGTATATTGCTTGTTTTGTCTTTGTGATTATGTAGGTACGGATATTGCAAAAATCACGAAAAAACGGTCAAAACCGGATAAACACGAACACGGGAACGGATAAAGAGTTTACAAGAGCCGGAAGTTTGCTATCAATGGTAAAAAGTCAACTCTTGGTAAACTTTAGTCAACAAGTCAAACCTGGTCAAACATGGAAAGACAAAACCAAAAAAACCCCAAATCAGCCCCTCAAATAAACCAAATTGCAAAAATGGTCCCTAAGCCCTAACGGTGTTAACTCTTTAATATATAAAGAGTTAACACTCGTTATCTCCTTATAATAACCCAAAAACAAACCTAGCCCATTATTCTTTTTATAAATACCCGGCCCATGTCCATTTTTTATAACCGAGCCCAATAATACCCTGGGTCAAAGATAGTCAAAACAAACACAAACACACCCTTATAAAAATGAGCAGGAAATTTGGTTCCACTATTCATTGTCTTCTCCGTTTAACCTAGCATCAAAAAAACAAGGGGTAAATCAAAATTGACAGCGTGGAAGAATAATTCAAGTACCAAGCAGTGATGTGGCAGAGTTTTACATCATGAGAGTCTCTCATTGGTTGAAACCCATAAGGAATGACACGCGAGACATGAAAGAAAGCACACTAATGATTGGTAATTTGCACTAAAGTTAGTGCAAAAGAAGTACAATGAGCCTGACACATGGAATGCCACGTTGGCAATCCGTGTGCTCCAAAATCAATCCAACAGACAAGAGTTAAGATCCAATGATTGCAATTAAAGGAAGGGCTAGGATGAATGGGAGCGTAGAACAGACTCAAGACCTAGAAGCTTCATTGTGCAGCTATAAATACAAGGGTTCCTCACTCACAGGAAGGCATCGAGGAGTAGTTTTAAGTAGTTTTTTAAGTAGCTTTTTAAATTGTAATTTTCCTTTCAAGTAACGTTTAGCTTAATGTAATTTCAAGTTTCACTTTTGTAATCAGCATCTTTTATTAATAAAAGTTTAAGTTTCTGAATTCTGTATTTTGTTTTTCATAAAATGGTTAAAAAAGCTCCGTTTTGTTAAAATAAGCTCTAAAGCTCCTAAGCTACTCATAAGCTGCTCATTTAAGCTCAAAAAGTTTAAATAAGCCTTATCATACACAAATTCTCCCTCAAATATACCACAGCTTAAACTTAGATGATGGACCAAACCTGGAAGGGTCCATGGATCTCACTGGATTATTCTAAATAAGCCATAGCTTATAGACATAAGCTCTTGAGCAATAATCCCTGTTTAGTTGGGATTTTAGGTTCTGCATTAATTTACTTTTTCTGTCTTTAAATTTATAGCTTAATTATGTCTTTGTTTGCTGTTTGTTTCATTTACTTATCTATTTGCTTATTTATGTCTTAGTTAGCTGATTAATGCTCTTTATAGTAGATTTATGCTTATTGTAGCTGATTTTTTGTTTTAAATCTTTGTTTTCATATTCTGTCCTAAAAATCAATTAAAAAACTAAAAATAAGTAGCATTAGCTTATTGTTTGTTATTCTAGCTTATTTGATTGTTGTTATATGCTTATTAGGTCTGTTAAATACTTATTAATATCTGGTAACTTAGTTTTGTTCATTAGATTCAAATTTCATAAGCTTAAATGGAATTTAGCAA
>BQNB010081006.1:0-29755 GCA_026074375.1 Tanacetum coccineum
GCTGCGTGTTACAATCATTGTTATCATACCCTAGATGAGTCCTAATAACGATCTATGGAGTCATTATAGGATTCCACAGATCCCCAAAGTATGGTCATCATCTTAGAGGGAGAATTGTGTACACATTTGGTATTATCTTGATCTTGATTTTTCTTCAAATTTTCTTTAGGATATATGTGTACATCAAGGCTTATTTGATTTATCTTGAAGACTGCGTTGCTCCTAAGTGAGTTGATGTTGAAGATAGCTTTTCTTCTTGAACAAATCTCTCACATTGAGTATATTTTTCTTGAAGTCTAGCTGGAGGAGGTTTTATTGCTCAAGACATGTGCTTTGAATCTTCATTAGACTCAGGGTTGACTGTTTAGGAGGGAGCAAAAGCCTACTAGTTAAGAGGGAGTAATAACCCAACTAGACCATTACAATGTGTGGACAACGTAGAGGGAAGGGGGGGGGGGTGAATACGTTTCCGATTAAAATCTTAAAACTTTTGCATTGAATACCCGATCATTCGTGACTTAATATGAAAAGTACCAAATATAATCTATGACTATATGAACAATGGAAACCACGTAGTCACAACACAAGCATAAACATTAAGCTACAACACAAGCATAGTTATAAAGTAAAGAGATGATGATATGTAAAAGGGGAAGCAAGACGAACACGATGATTTATAGTGGTTTGGTCATGGAGCTCCTCTCCGCCCTACTCCACTCCCCGAGTATCCCACTCCAGAGTTACTTTACTAGATCAACAAGCTCCCTTCTCGGTGGAGAAAACCTTACACAACGTTGCTTACACTTTATCCGGTACAAAGCTAAATACTAAGTCCTAGATCAAGGTAGAACCAACCCATCGTCGCTTACCCTTTATCCGGTACAAAGCTAAATACCGAGTTCTTACACACCGGGTAGAACCAACCTAAACCCGTTATGTTTTATGGCCCAACATAACAAACCTTGTGTTTTATGACACAAACACATAAACCATCTAATCTATAATGATACAAATGTGATTACAATGGAGATCCAAGACAATGTGTCTAATGGATATGAATGACTAAACTAAATGAACTTCCATTAATGGGAAGCCTTCAAATGGAAGAAGACGACGAGATCTCTAATCTTGTAGATCTTCATATGTATGTGCTTTGTGATGGATGAAAATGGCAAGATCTCTAAGGCTTGCTTTGGTAGATGAACCTGGAAGTATGCTTCCAACAAAATGAGTGTTAGAGCATAATGATCATATGCAAATGAGAGTGTTTCCTACTGATCTAGATGATGGAAAAATGCAGAGAGAATGTGTGTGAAAAGTGTGTAAAAGTGGTGAGAGATGGCTTGGTATTTATAGACAAAAACTTGCACTATAGCCCAAATCCGCCGGTTCCATTGTCAAAGGGAACCAACCAGCGTTAACTGAGGGAACCAGCACACAGTTTTGCAAATCCGGATTTTGAAGGATTTTGTGATAAAAAATCTTATGAAATCCAATGTAATCTTGAAAGATTTTATCTAGATTTGGTAAGATAGTTAAAGATATGGTGATGTCATGGATGAGGTAAAATTACAAGCATTTTTCTTTTAGTAAAGTGTATATATACTTAAAATGTAAGTTACTTGTGTTTACAAATATGCAAAGTGCAAAATGTGAAATGAGGTTTGATCATAATGCAACATAACAAACATGTACGAACCTGTGTTGTAACATATGAGGATTCGAGACGTCGAGAGATGTTGATGAACGTTGAGACAAAATATAATAAAGAGTAACTTGTACATTTGACGTTATGTATTACAAGTTACAATTTTTTCATTATCAAAACAAACGAGAGTGTGTAGATTAAATACCGTAATATTTGCACTAACAATCTCCCCCTTTTTGATGATGACAAAATATGTAAACTTAATATATAGTAAATGTAAAAGTTACTTGTATCCCCGTAATATCTTTACATTACCTTCTCCGTTTACACTCTTCTCCCCCTTTTGTCAAAACAAAAAGGGTGTGTCCTTGGAGTTAACTTCATTTCTCCCCGAAAGGCGAGCTTGCATCATCCCTAGTGAAGTTAAATGGTCTACTCTACCCCCTTATGTTGCTACATCCTCTAGGTAATTGTCCTTGGTCTATAGCGGATCCATGGATCAAATTTGAAAGCTTAACCTACAAAATGGTTAGTTTCGTGCAACATATATAAAAAATATGCAAACTATATGATGAAGAAAATGACATCTTCCTTTTGGTCGAAACGCAAAGGATTGTCGAAGAGTAAAAATGATGATGAATGTGTGCATGCTCCCCCTTGACGAGTGCTCCCCCTTGTTCGAGGCGTCAAGATATGATTAAAAAGCTACAAGTAAGAATTAGTGCAAAACTAGATTTGTCCTTGGACGAGTAAAATATATACAACAAAGTGTATAAGATGCATGTTATGAAAGCTCGACGAAAGCTCCCCCTTGCTCGAGGACGTCAAGTATGATCCTACAAAATAGAATATTAGTGCAATGCAATAATTGCTTTGTCAGTTAGACAAATTTGTCATAAACAACGAGTGGTATAGACGAACCCAATTATGGAATTCTTGAGAATGTCCCCTTGCTCGAGGGCGCGTCACAACATGAACTACAAACGAAAAATAATGATGCAAACTTCCATCCTTAAGATGTGTATGCAATATACACAAGTGTATATGCTTGAACCTTACAAAATAAATTTGATAATTGCACACATTGTTCGGAGACATGTTGCCATATACCACATCGGGTAATATAAGGAGAACATAAAAGAGTGATATGAAAACATGTAAAATTCGCCCCCCCCCCCCCTTTTTTTTTTTTTTTTTCTTTTTTTTTTTTTTCCTTTTTTTTGTAGGCAAGAATGCCATACACACTAAATTGAATTTTTGAACCTACAAAAAATAATAGTGCAATATATACTTCGTCTTTCGATAAAGTCATATATAATAAAATGTATTATGATGCAATATGATTCTCTAAACTAGAATGCAATATGATTTTCCACACAAAACTCCTAGAAAAGTAAACTAGAGGAAGGATAATCTAAAAAGTGTAATCCTACTACTTGCATCATCATGGTTGGTTTTGGTAGCGATGTTGTTAAGGTTGAAAGGATGTGTTTGGGAATAAGACGCATTTCATTACGAAATTCACTTGGCTTTGACAACATAAGCAAATGAGCTTATGAGTATCGGGATATGTAGAAGGTGATTTAACCATCATGGGTTGTATTGGTTGTGAGTTTACTAGTAGGTTGTGGTTGTGCGGAAGGATTCATGATGATTCTTCTTGTAGGAGAGACTCGGTGTAAGGACTCATTTTGCTAAAGTAAAAGGGTTTAACTCTTAAACCTTACCTTGTTTGGGGTTGATGACAGAATGAAGGTGATAGAATGGCAATTTTGTTTGAGAGTGGCGGAAAGATAGGTTGATGAACAATGCAAGCCAATAACAATGTATGTTTTTAGTAAAGTTGGTGATGATGACTATGATGAATGTAATGAAAGCGTGTGGAATTAAGGTATATGACATATGTGCGAATGAGCACCAAATTATTTGATAAGGAAATCGATCTTAATCGACCTTACACAAATCCAAATGGTAGTAGAGGTAGAGCAAAGAATATCATTTCACAACATGATAGTTCAAACATTTATACCAACAAGTACGAAAGAAAACTTGTTTAAGTATTATCACACGAATGACTTAACAAGTAGACACATAGAAAGACATGTATATGAACAAAACATGTTTTTAAATTAGAAAACAACTAAGAAAAATAATAAGGATGAGGTCATATGATGCAACTAGCTTAAACAAGGCATGGTACGCGTTCGAAAAACATTTGATATGAGAAAAAAGAATATTCATACAAGAGCATGTACCAAGTAGTTCAACCAAACACAAGCATACGGAAGAAGATCATTTAGATTAGAAAATCAATTGCACTAACAATGATGCGAAGGATATACGACAAAAGAGACAAATAGGCATGAGCTTTCTTATTGCATTTGAGTTTGTTTATTTATGAAAGATAAGTATCAAATTTGTTATATTGTTCCATCACTTGTTTGTTGATTTTGGTTCTTAATTAAAATAATGTGGCTTCAAAAGGAAGATCTGACTTTCTACAAGTTATCCAAAAATCATAACATAGAGAAAAAGTAGCAAAATTAAATCATGTTGCAATTGTCATATAAGGGACAAGATGCAAAAGATCATGCAAACTATGTTTAAGCATATATAAACCTAGGACCTTATACGGTAGATTTAGGATAGTCATCAAGGAACAAGAACTATCAAAACATAGATTTATCCTCATATCAAAATCATCCTGTATCAAAGACAAAATATGAGATCATATGAGACTCATATAGAGATAAAAACTATGTAAGAATATGTTAGTCATGGTTTAAAGCTCAAAATTTAGTGTTACAATAACGCATGAAAGCATTTTGAGAACGAACAAACTTTCTTAAGGATCACACATATTTTTATTGTCGAAATAGTTTTATCCAATCAATAAGATATGACAAAGCAAATAATCAAACAAGGAACTCATAATCAACACATATATATTTAACGGAGATGAAATGATCGAATAATAAAAGAAAGATCATATTTACAGCTAGTATAATAAAATGAAGCATTAGTGGTGTTTGGGAGATGGGGAACAAGATGGTGAACTACTGGTTAGGAGGATTGACAAGATGAAATGACAATGTCACAATGTGTAGATAAATTTAACGAAGTATTTTTGAAATGCCCCATTTTTCTTAAAAAATATTAGCAA
Source organism: Tanacetum coccineum (assembly GCA_026074375.1). Taxonomy (NCBI): domain Eukaryota; kingdom Viridiplantae; phylum Streptophyta; class Magnoliopsida; order Asterales; family Asteraceae; genus Tanacetum; species Tanacetum coccineum. The sequence continues at coordinate 4,812 of BQNB010081006.1, forward strand.
TTTGGCGAAAACGCCATGATAAATTTTTTATCTTTTTGTTATTATCAAAAGTTGATAATAGTATTTTACAAATCCACTGAGACCATCTTTACATGAAGCTAGGCTCAATTATATTTAAAGTGACGGGTGGCACAACTCCTAATTTCATATGATTGATTTTATGCAAAATTCCTAAAATGACCCATTTTATATAAAACTTGTTGTTTAAATCTTATACACGGCTAAAATGACCGAAACTTGACTTCCATATCTTGAAATAACATGAAAACCGTGTAGGCACTAACTTCCTAAACTCAGGCTGTTCGGCAAGTGGTATGTAATTCTACAGTTTGATATTTAGAGTATGTAATTTGGAACAATTACTTTTGAATGGGTTATCATACTATCGTTCGGGCTATCATAATTTAGAGGTCATGTAGTGAACGTATGAGGAGCCAAGACACTTTAAATCGTAAATCCACAACTCGTCGATACGACACCCCGGATAGGCCTCATATAATTATGAAATTTCCTATTAATATAGTACTTGGTATTTATAAGTTATATGTGAAGGATTAATTAACGAGAACTTTCAGAATTTATTCTTAAAATACATGCTTAAATATCAAAGACACACTTGGTCTAAATGAACCGCGAAATAGTTCTTTATGGGTTTTGCCAAACACTAGTTTTGACCCGTTTTAACCAAAACAATAACTGATCGCAGTTTTTATACACAATAAAAAAACAATATAAAATATTATTCAAAAGAGCAATTAAGAAAATTCCCTAAGGAAATTTCACTCTCAAAAATATATATATAATATAATATATAATACGTATATTTAACCGGGTAAATATGATCACCCGGGTCGTTTCCCCAACGACTAGTGAAATTGAAACCTTGTTTAAGCTTGGATTCTGATTTGAATGAAGCAAAGATATTTTTGATAATCTATATCTACTAAATTAAAAGCAACAATTAAAATTGAACAATTTAAGGCAATTAAACAATTAAACAAATATTGGAAACAAATAAAACACGACAATTAAGCAATTAAACTAAAATTAAACCCTAAGATTGCAAACTAATTTTCTACACCTAAATTAGGATAAAAGAAAATTTTAAGAAAAATAAAAATATTTTTTTAGATTATTTTTGAATTTTTTATCAATTAAAAACTATTTAATTCTAATTAAATCCTAAAAATAGAAAATAATTGAAATTATATTTTTCCTAAGTAAATTAAGTAAAAAGAAAATTTTAGAAAAAGGAATTACTATTTTTGGCTTTTTAGATTAAAAGATATGATTTTCTAAAATTTAAACTAATTAAAAACTATAAAAACATAATAAAACTATTAAAAATAGAATCCTAATTTTTTTATAAAAATTACACTAAATAAAGAAAGTGTGCGTGAACACAATTCTTATCTTTGTTTTTCTCAGATTTATCGGGCTAATAAAAATTGTTCATTCGTTTCCTACACGTTCATGGTCAAATTTTTCTTCATACAAATCATTAGAGCTTTGCTGGTTCGAGGATAAGGTCTTCCATAAAAATAATAGGCACTTTGGATCGGGTTCAAATTAACCACCACAAAGTCCGCAAGAAAAAGTGAAACCATCGACTCTAAACTACAACACATCGGCTTATACCCATCAGGTGCGATATGGAACGTATGCAAGCTCGATGGTAGTGTCATACGAAGTAGGAGTCAATGCTTCAAGTCCCCACGTTTTTGTAAAAATGAGTGAGTAAAAAGGTTAATACTCGCTCCTGAATCGGCTAAAGCACTAGTTCTATCGAGCTCTTGTAAAGCACATGGAATGAGAAATTTTCCCGGATCTTCGAGCTTTTCGGGAACCTTATTCATGATGATAGCGGAACATTCGGCATTCACAGTCGTAATAGCAATCTCCTCGAGTTTCTCCTTGTTCCTTAGCAACGAGCTTAACCATTTGTTGAACTTTGGCATTTCGACGAGAGCATCTTTCAATCCAATCTCCAAAACGAGTTGTTGTACATCTCAAAAACCGGCTAGATAGGATGCACTTGGTTTTTCGTTCTCTCTAACTTTCATCCTTTCGGGATATGGAAGTTTAGATGGATACGAATTAGGATTTGGAGAATTAAGATCTTGAATTTCAACGTTAATGGTTTTCTTTGCTTTTGGTTTTGGAATTTCCATGAAAATTGAATCTTCTTCCCCCGGAGATGGGACATGTGCGGTATTTTCAATTAGGTTTTGCTCTTTATCGTTGTTCATTTAAGTCACTTCCATAAATAAGGAAATCATCAACGTAAACCAAAAGAGCAATAAAGATGTTGTTAGAAGACTTTACAAATAATGAGTGGTCATTTAAACTATAAGTGAACCCACATTCAGAAAGCACTATGACTAGTTTCTCATTCCATTTTCTAGGAGCCTATTTTAACCCAAATAGAGATTTTGTTAACTTACAGACTTTGTTTTCATTAGACTTAGAGGCATAGCCTTTAGGAATTTTCATGTACACATCTTCTTCCAGCTCACCATACAAAAAAGCATTGTTAACATCTAATTGAAATATAGGCCATTGATTATTCACAGCAATAGCAATTAAACATTTAACAGTAGACATTTTTAACGACATGAGAGAATGTTTCATCATAATCTATTCACCATTAGATTTTTATTTTATCTTATAGATCCATTTACATCCGATGGGTCTTCTTCCTTTAGGAAGGTGAGTGATTTTTGATGTTTGGTTTCTATTAAGGGCCTCCATTTCATTATTTATAGTTTCAAACTAGTTATTGTCATTAATGGCCTTTTTATAATTAATAGGTTCAAAGCTTTTGTTAAGAGTGGTTGTGAAACATAAATTTTCACTGCATAGTTTAGAGTAATTAACAACCCTATTTAAACCAAATTTAAGTTTACTATCAACAGCATAGTCATTAAGGTTTATAGGCAGTTTAGCCTGCCTAAATAAACTTCTGACATGCTCAACCACATCATCATAGTCAATGTGATCGGTTAGGTCAACTCCTTCCTCATTTTCAAAAGAGTGACTAATTTCACCCTCACTTTCATTAGACTGAATTATAATTTTAGTATTGCCCTCAGGGAATGTTGCAGCAAAGTCATCATTTCCCTCTATCTCTGGATTAGACTATGTGCCGTCATTATTAGAAGGCACTCCCCCTTCATTGTTGGGTCTTTTAGGGTTAGGCTGCTCATTATAAGATTGACATGAATTAAAGAAATTTAAATGGTTTAAGTCTTTAGACACGCCAGTTTCTATGACAGTTTCTTTTTGTTTTATTTTTAAGGAAAGACGGTTTCATAAAATTTGGCATCTTGTGAAAATAAGATAGATTTAGACTCAAGACTAAACAATTTGTACCCTTTTTTGAACTTTGAATAACCAACAAGAATGTGGAAAACATAGAGGGTAGAGAATACATTTCAGATTAAAATCTTAAAACTTTTTCATCAAATACCTGATTTATCGTGACTTAATATGAGAAGTGTGAATTAAAGATTATGACTATTAAGACAATATCAAGCATAAAGAAAACATGTAGACAAAAGACAAGCATAAACATCAATCCATAATATAAGCATAATTAAAACGAAAAGAAATAACGATTTGTAAAGAGAAAGCAAACCAAACATGATGATTTATAGTGGTTCGATCACGGAGTTCCTCTCCACCCTACTCTACTCCCCGAGTACCCAACTCAAGAGTTACTTCACTAGATCAATAAACTCCCTTCTCGGCGGAGAAAACCTTACACAACGTTGCTTACACTTTTTCTGGTACAATGCTAAATATCGAGTCCTAACAAAGGTAGAACCAACCCATCGTTACTTACACTTTATCCGGTACAAAGGTAAATACCGAATCCTTATTTGGGTACAACCAAACCCGTTATGTTTTATGGCCCAACATAACAAACCTTGTGTTTTATGTCACAAACACATAAACCATCTAATCATAATCTAATGATACAAAGAGATGATAGAAATGTGTGTACAATGATGATCCAAGACAAATGTGTCTAATAGATATGAATGCCTAATCTAAATGAACTTCCATTAATGAGAAGTCTTCAAAATGATGAAGATGATGAGATCTCTAATCTTGTAAATCTTCATATGTCAAGATCTCTAAGGCTTACTTTGGAGGATGTAATTGGCAAGATCTTGATGCTTGCTTTGGTGGATCATTTTGGGTGTATGCTTACAATAAAAATGAGAGTTGGAAGCATTATGATCATGGGGATCTGTGGATGCATTTTCTACAGATATAAGTGTGTAGAAAAGATAGAAAAGAGTGTTTGGGGTGATGGAAAACGGATTGTAGAGTCAAAAGCTGGATGGTTCCATTTAACAATGGAACTAGCTTTGTAAATCAAAGGGAACCGGCTGACCAGTATACAAAAACAAGACATTTTATGTCCATATTCATCCAAGTTTAAATCTTGTGATGTAACCCATGAGGTAAAACTCTGTTGTATATCAAAAATGTGTTTATAAACTTCAAAAAATAAAGTTACTTGTGTTTTATATATATGCAAAATGTGAAGAGAGGTTTGATCATAATGCAACATAACAAACATGTACGAACCTGTGTTGTAACATATAAGAACTCGAGACGTCGAGATGTGTTGATGTATGTTAAGACAAAATATGATTACGGGTAGCTTGTACACTTTATGTTATGTATTACAAGTTATAATTTTGTCATTATCAAAACAAACGAGAATGTATAGATTAAATACCTTAATATTTGCACTAACAATCTCCCCCTTTTTGATGATGACAAAATATGTAAACGTAATATATAGTAAATTTAAAAGTTACTTGTATCCTTTTACATTACCTTCTCCGTTTACACTCTTCTCCCCCTTTTGTCAAAACAAAAAGGGTGAACTTCATTTCTCCCCGAAAAGGCAAGCTTGCATCATCCCTAGTGATGTTAAAATGTCTACTTTAATCTCTTATGGTGTTACATCCCTAGGTTATTGTCCTTGTTTTATAATGGATCCGTAGATCAAATTTGAAAGCTTAACCTACAAAAAGGTTAGTTTCATGCAACATGTATAATAATAAAAAAATAAGGAACTATATGATGAAGAAAATGACATCTTCCTTTGGTTGAAACTCAAAGGATAATCGAAGAGAGAAGGAAGATGATGAATTGATGATGAATGAGATGATGACTCAAGTTCAATAGAAGGATCTTCATGAGACGAGAGATACTTGCGACAGGCGAACCTCGATGCTTGATCTCATATGCATAAACCGGTAAAATCTTCTCCTATTAAGAAATTCACCAAAAATATAATGTGATATAAAACATGATCCGAGATCAGAGGTTAGATGAATGCAGATGAAAAGTATATGAGAGTATGTGCATGCTCCCCTTTAATGGATGCTCCCCCTTGTTTGAGGCGTCAAGATATGATTAAAAGGCAACAAACAAAGATTAGTGCAAAACTAGATTCGTCCGTGGACGAGTAAAATATATACATCAAAGTGTATATAAGATGCATACTATAAAAGCTCGACAGAAGCTCCCCCTTGCTCGAGGGCGTCAAGTATGATCCTCATATGATTGCTTGACGAATGCTCCCCCTAGTTCGAGGGCGTCAAGATGACAAAAAAATAAATGGTGTAAACTTCATCCTTGGATAAGTATTCCATATACAACAAAGTGTATATGCTTGAACCTACAAAGAGAAAAATAATGATTGCAAACTTCGTCCAGAGATAAGTATGCCATACACATTAAGTGTATGTATGAATGTTAATCTACAATAAAATATTAGTGTAGTATATATATACTTCATCTTTCAATGAATTCATATACAATAAGATGTATGTATGATGCAAAAGTATAAATGATATAGCCACAACCAACTTAAATTAGAGAACTGCGATCGTATAGCAAAACATCTTATGAGGTGTAGTCTTCTACTAAGAAGGAAATACCACCTATAAGGTAAAAATTGAGAATATAATATGATTCTCAAAATAAACTCCTATAAAAATAAATTAAAAGAATAATCTTACTACTTGCATTATCGAGGTTGGTTTTGGTGAGGTTGTTCAAGGTTGTGTTCGAGAATGTGACACATTTTATTATGAAATTCACTTGGCTTTTGACAACATAAGGAAATGAGCATATGATAGTTGGGATATGTAGATAACCCATCGATCCATATGAATTGTGGAAGGTGATTCAACCTCCATGGGTAGTAGTGATAGTAAGTTGTGGTTATGGTGGTGAGAAGTTTCATGGTGATTCATCTTGTAAGAATGACTCAGGGGAAGACTCATGTTTGATAGACACAAGAAGGTTTACCTTGTTGGTTGATAAGGCAATTGAGGTGATAGATATGATAACTTTGTGAGTAGTGAAATATGAGGCCGAAGATAGTAACGAAAATGCAAGCAACTAACAATATATGCTTATTAATAAAGTGATGATGATGATTATGCATGTATGAACATGTAAAGAGAGATATGGATTTAAGTATGATAAATGTGCGAAAAACTACAAATTAACTTGATAAAGAAATCGATCTTTATTGACCTACACAAATCCAAACGGGTAAGTTTTAAGTCTAACACAAGATAGAAGGAAGAATATCATTTTACAAGATGATAGTTTAAACATGTATACTAACAAATGCGAAAGAAACTCGTTCACATATTATCATATGAATGACTTAAAAAGTATACACATAGATAAGCAAGTATACAAACAAAACACGTTCGCAAAAAGACACACAAATATAAATACTCTTAAGCTATGCAAAGAGGAGGAAATATGATGCAACTAGCTTGAAATGTCATAGTACGCGTTCAAAACATATTGGATAGTTCTATTAGTTTTATAAGGACTTAGGAGCTAGATAAGTCAAAACCAACTATTGGGGGACCTAACTAAAAGTATAAATAACCTAATTAAAGAGTTGGATAAAAACGTTAGCAACACAAATCAAGGAAACGCCTACTATAGAACCGACATGGACGGTTCCATTTGTACAATGGAACCGGCCATGGAACCGACTACTGCAGTCAAGGTTCCTCAAACCTTAAAAATCCTAAAAATGTTCCAAATGATTTCTAAACCTATTTTTCGCTTGAGATAATGATTCTTAATAATGCAAAAGACTCATGGAAAAGATCCAACGCTTAGATCCTATGAATTTTGACTATTCTAAACGCTCCTGATTCTACGGGGAATGACAATCAAGAAGCATGAATTGCATAAAAACCAACCAAAAATCTTAAACGATTTAGTTTACAAAAAATCAAATTCAAACATAAACGATATGAGAAATAAAACCATTCATACAAGAACATGTTCCAAGAAGTTCAACCAAACACAAGCATAAAGAAGAAGATCATTTAGATTAGCAATTCGATTGCACTAACAATGATGCAAAGGATATGTGCCAGAGGAAACAAATAGGCACGAGATCTCTTATTGCAGTTGAGTTTGTTTATTTGTAAAACATAATTATCAACCTTGGTATATTGTTCCTTCGCTTGTTTATCGATTTAGGTTCTTAATTAAAACAATACGGTTTCAAAAGGAAGATCTTGGACTTCTACAAGTGTACCAAAAATACTTTGACATAACAAAGTGCACAAGAAGAAAATAAAACATGTTGTCATATAAGGAGCAAGATGAAAAGATCATGTAAATCATGTTCAAGCATGTATAAATTAGATCATCAGACGAATAGATTTGAAGAATGGCAACAAAGAACAAAGACTCTCAAACATAGACATATTCATTCCAAAATCATTGACAAATTATAAGATCACATGAGACATCATAAAAGAGACAAAATTACTTCAAATGTAAAAATTAAGGAAGAACATATAATCAACACATCTATGTGCAATGCAAGATTAATGAAAGAAGGATCATATTTACTACTAGTATGGTAAGCGTATCATTAAGGTGTTTAGGAAATGGAGAACAAGTTGGTGAACTAGTTGGTTATAGAGGATTCATAAGATGAAATGACAATGTCAAAATGTGTAGATAATTTTTCTACAAAGTATTTTTGAAATGCCCCCTTTTTGACCAAAAATATTAAAAACCTTTGGTGGATACGCCATGACCCGAATCTGACCTTTTGTTATTATTTTATAAACTGACATCAATATATTACAAATCATTCCTTAAGACCCTTTTATATGAAACTAGACTCAATCACCTTTAAACCGGCGGGTGGCACAACTTCTAACTTTATACGGTTGATTTTATGTGAAAATCCCAATGTGACCCATTTTCTACAAAACTTGTTGTCCTTATATGGCTAAAATGACCGAAACTCGACTTCAAAAAGTCAACATAACATCAAAACTTCTAGAATTTATTCTGAAACTATATACTTCAATGTCAATTACACACATGGTCTAGATTACTGGTGAAAACATTCTTTTCAAGGTTTGCCAAACACTAGTTTTGACCCATTTACATATAACTATAACTTATTACTTTGACCCGCTTTAGAATATCGTTTAAAAACTACAACAAGACATCATGAAACTTCATCATTACTTGAGTATTTCGGATGAAACATTCAAGTTGCCAATCCTACTTTGATATATATGCAAAATGTTGATATAGCAAATGAAAAGAAAGATATATATGCCTATATGAAGAGTTCAAGATCTAGCATAAGCCCCATTGAGCGAAATCATGAAATTGACAAGCTAACACATAAATAACATGGCATCCCAAACACTAATGTTATATGAAAACAACAAGCTCACATATAAGATGCAAATAGTATATAATACTAAATAAGGTGCAACAAGTAATTATATATCACACATTATAATCATATCATGACTAATATGAGTTAACAAAACATTTACGGAAAAACATTTTTGACAAAATTAGGAGTTATCCCAAACACTCTTTTTAAAACCATATAAATATTCTTTAAGAAACTAAATCGACAAACTAGCGGATGAAAGACATGATAAGGTAGGCACATAAATTTCAAAAATAAACAAGTTCAAATACAACTTGAAATAGGAATACGATCAAGACATATAAGCAATGCAAATCAAGGCAACTAGTCATTTAGCATAGCGTACAAAAATATTTTTCTTTGCCTTGCGTTGAATATGACGATGTACATCGAGCTTGATTAGTAACCAAAATACTTTAATTTCAAAGAAGGATGTATCAATGTTTAAAGGATACCAACCCAAATTACCCGACTCAAAAGTTTGAGTTTCTATGTTAATACGAAATTTGAAATTTTAGACACTTTGTAGTATTTAGAAAATTGACAACCTTAAGCTTTTAATCAGATGCTCTAACCCATTTTATTAGAAAGTAGACTCATTCCCTTCGAAATGGTATGTGTCACGACTCGTACGGACTTACGGTTGATTTTTTATAAGCTTTTGAAGTTGATCGAAAATTTGAAAAGCCCACTGTAGAACCGGGTCCGCCTGTTCCTTTTTAAAAGGGAATTATCTTTTGTTAACAAAGGGAACCGGTTGTCTGTCTGAATTTTCCAAAAACGCATATTTAGACCCGAAGAAAAGGTTTAAAACTTGGTACGCTTTAAGGTAAACTTATATAACAAATTTTAGACATTATTCAAGCTTGTATAAGAAAGATATCCAACAATCAAAACTTCTAAGAATAATACAACGACATACTTTTCATATTAAGTCTCGCTTTTCGGATAATTTGACACATGGATCGTACTCGGTTTTGAAAACTAGTTCCACGTGGCTCTGATACCAATTGTGGAAAACGTAGAGGGGGTGAATACGTTTCCGATTAAAATCTTAAAACTTTTGCAACAAATACCCGATTTATCGTGACTTATATGAGAAGTGCAAATTAAATATTATGACTATAAGACAATATCAAGCATAAAGAAAACATGTAGACACAACACAAGCATACACATCAATCCACAACATAAGCATAATTAAAACGAAAAGAAATAACGATATGTAAAGAGAAAGCAAACCAGACATGATGATTTATAGTAGTTTGGTCACGGAACGCCTCTCCGCCCTACTCCACTCCCCGAGTACCTAACTCAAGAGTTACTTCACTAGATCAACAAACTCCCTTCTCTGTGGAGAAAACCTTACACAATGTTGCTTACACTTTTATTGATACAAAGCTAAATACCGAGTCCTAATAAAGGTAGAACCAACCCATCGTCGCTTACACTTTATCCGGTAAAGCTAAATACCGAGTCCTTCTTTAGGTACAACCAAATCCGTTATGTTTTATGGCCCAACATAACAAACCTTGTATTTTATGGCACAAACACATTAACCATCTAATCACAATCAAATGATACAAAGATATGATAAAAATGTGTGTAAAATAATAATCCAAGAAAAATGTGTCTAATGGATATGAATGCCTAATCTAAATGAACTTTCATTGATGAGAAGTCTTCAAAAGGATGAAGATGATGAGATCTCTAATCTTGTAGATCTTCATATGGCAAGATCTCTAAGGCTTACTTTGGAGGATGTAGATGGCAAGATCTTGATGCTTGCTTTGGTGGATCATTTCGGGTGTATGCTTACAACAAAAATGAGAGATAGAAGCATTATGATCATGGAGATCTATGGATGCATTTTCTATAGATTTAAGTGTGTAGAAAATGATGGAAAAAGAGTGTTTGGAGTGATGGAAAACAGATTGGAGAAGCTCCACTATTTATAGCCAAAAGCTGATAGGACGGTTCCCTTTAACAATGGAACCAGCTTTATAAATAAAAGGGAACAGGCGGTGCTCTAAGGGAATCGGCTGAACAGTATACAAAAACAAGACATTTTCTGTCCATGTTCATCCAAGTTCAAATCTTGTGATGTCACCCACGTGGTAAAACTCAGTTGTATATCAAAAATGTGTTTATAAACTTCAAAAAAGAAAGTTACTTGTGTTTTAAAAATATGCAAAATCTGAAGAGAGGTTTGATCATAATGCAACATAACAAACATGTACGAACCTGTGTTGTAACATACGAGGACTCGAGACATTGAGATGTGTTGATGTATGTTGAGACAAAATATAATTACGAGTAGCTTGAACACTTTACGTTATGTATTCCAAGTTACAATTTTGTCATTATCAAAACAAACGAGAATGTGTAGATTAAATATCATAATATTTGCACTAACAAAGAATACATTTTTCATACCTACTGTTACAGTTATCATGATTGTTTAAAGAGGTAGCAAAACATAAGCATCCATAAACCCTAAGGTGACAGAGTGTGGATTTACCCTATACACATAGGAGTAAGGAGATATACCAGCTAATACAAATGAGGGAAGAATGTTAATTAGTCAAAATGCAATCAGACCAAAGGTAAAGAGGTACCCCCCCCAAAAAAAAAAACATAAGAGACCTGGCCACATTAGGAGGTGTCTATGTTTTCTTTTTGCAATCCTATATTGTTGGGGTGAGGGGGGTAAGTCATGGATGTTTAATGAATAATTCCTTTGTTAATGAAAATGTTTTGCATTTTGGTATTGACAAACTCACTCCCATTATCACTTCTTAAATAAATTATTTTAACATCAAATTAATTTAGGAGAAGGTTATAGGGGTGCTTACGGTCCAAAAACCAGACCGAACTGGCCAAGACCGGACCAGACCAAAATCGAATTGGTCCAAAATACCGGACTGAGGACCAGACCAAAATGGTACAGTCCTTTCCGGTTCGGTTCGGTCTTCGGTCTGGTCCGGTCCTACAAGGCATAATCATCAGTTTTTAGTAAAACCGGACCGGACCGACCAGACCGAGGACCAAATGTAACAAAAAGCATGGTCCGAGGACCGAACCAAAATACTGTCAGTCTGGTCCAGTCGGTCCGGTCCGGTCGATGGTCCAATATGCTCAGCCCTAAAAGGTTACCAAAATATTCAATACTGACAAAGACTTCGTCTTTACTTTTAAGCATATATACCCATACAACCCTGGAATAATCATCAATAATGGTAAGAAAGGACTTATAGCCTTCTTTAATGGGAACCTTGTAAGGTCCCCAAACATATATATGAACTAGTTGGCTAGTCTGGGTAGATTTATGGCCACTTAAAAGAAATGGTTCTCTGGTTTGTTTGGTCATATCGCACACATCATAGAGAGTTACAAAATGGTTGTTATGATTAAATTTATGGTCATCCTTAAGTAATTGAAGAACTTGGTCATCTGGGTGGCCAAGTCTATTATGTATAGATAAATTAGACAAAAAATGCTTACATATAGCATCAAACAAGTACAGGCCACCATTCATGTCACCAATCCCTACTATCATATCTCTTGTCAAATCCTGAATATAGCACTTATTTTCATCAAAACCAACAAAGAAGTTATTGTCGTTAGCAAGTCTATGAACATATAACAGATTCATAATGTATTCAGGGACAACAAGAACATTAAACAAAGTGACAAAGTCATTAAGATTTAATATCCCCAATTTTAATAATCTTAGCTTTGGTGTTATTAGGGTGACCAACCGCTAGGCCAAGATTAGATACATCAACAACATTGATTAAAAAATTAATAAAGGTTGTCATGTGTTAATTTGCACCAAAGTCTACAACTTAACCAATGTTTGTGTTACCAGATACAAAGTTGGATTTGCCATTAAATTTGACACTTCCATTAAGAAAAGTACCTACCATATTAGTAACAAAGCATAAAACAAATTTTCCATCAATGAGACTTAGGAGCTTGAGCATTCGTTCATTTGAGAAAGACGTGGTGAGGGTAGTGCTAGGACTTAGATCAGAAACAACATTATTGACAGTATATTTATTTGCATTTTGATTTCTAGGTTTCTTATAATTAGGAGGATATCCAATGAGATCAAAGCACATTTCAACGTGTAACCAAGCTTATTATAATTAGTGCACTTTAGGTTTGGGTTGGGTCCTCTTTCAACAACATTTTTATTGTTATCATTAATTATTATCAAAACCTTTAGCAGCAAATTCATTTGCAAAGGGTGGTTTTGATGTATTGCCCATAGAAGTCACATTCCTATGAGATTCCTCTCTTGATACAACTACAAAATCAGCTTTCGCAAAAGAAAGAGGTTCCCTAGTAAGAATATTACTCCTAATGGGTTGATAAACATCATCTAAACCCATAAGAAACTGCATAAGTTTGATTTGATTAGCATGATTTTCATAATGTTTGGCAGCTTCACAAGTACAAGAAGGAAGACTAACCATGGCCTCAAATTTTTTCTAGAATTGAGGTTATGATAATTTTCAGAAAGAGAGGACCCGTTTTGATTTAAAGAGTTAACGTTTTTATGAAGATTAAAAATCACAGATCCATGGCGATCTTGACGAACACCCAAAACATCCTTATTCTGATCATTTAGTCTTCTCCTATTTGATATAATACCTTATAACGTTCATGTTGATGTTGATTAATCGTTTGATTTTATCTCTTTAACAACTCTTTATTTGGTTGCCGCTCCTCTAGGGTTTAGGGTTTTGAACTACAAGAAATTAGTCAAATACCCACGAGAATTTCCCATAAACATTGTTTCGTGGGAAGATACCCACAAATACACACAAATCATCCATGAAGAGAGAATTAAAGATGGATAAACTATACCCTTGATTTTCCCACTAAATTACCCATGTAAATATTTTTCGTGTTTAGTACCTGGGTATATTACCCTGTCTAAAAAACATGTTACAGATTACCCATAGATTGAAGTATCATAGGTAATGATGTGGGTAGTATCGTGGGTGAATTTAGTTTACCTAAATATTAAACACGTCATTTTGTTTGTGTGTAATTTTACATGATTGAATTGTGGGTAAAAATATAATTATAATTTACCCATGCCTTGTTTTTGTGGGGATTTTGTTATGGGTTCTAAAAACCTATGACTTTACCCGTACTTTTTAAATGTGGCTAACTCTTTCGGGTTAAGTGTTTTGTAGTCGTTTATGCTTAGCGTAAAAAGGATAAATGGGTCGACCTAACAACCCCATTTAATAAACGTGTCTGTGTTATTGCTAATGTTATCAAAACAATTTTCTAAAAATATCCAGTTAACCTACTAAGTCGGATGCGACACGACACGAATTGCCACCCTTAATTTTTTTGAGTAGTTTATAACCATAGTCTTTAATATGATCTCATTTTAATTTTATATCAAGCTTCCTGTCTTGGATAAATGAATATATAACATATTATACAATTTATTTCTATGCTTATCAATTTTCCAAATTATAAGTCAAATTCAAACTGTTTCGAAAAGTGAAATGTGTTTGAACCTGACTCTAAAATCGTAAGTAGTTTCAACATCCCTCCAAAACTAGAAACTAAATTTAATCTATAATCCACATCTGCCGACTTATTCACTACTCTCTTATCATTTCTCAGGATCTGGACCGCTTTGATGTTTTCCCTTCAAGCAATGATTGGCATGAACTATGATTCCTGGTTAGAACTCGATTTCATATTGAGTCTTGACTTGTTTTTCTTATTCGCACCATTGCATCAAAAATATGTTTGGTTTGTATATATTGCTGTTGGGCCAATTTCATTGCCCACTGATTATTCGCTTAGGATTTGAATACAAAATAACCTAAGTTTAATTATCCTTTAACAATTCAAGGTCACTAAGTGAATAGTCACTCAGTGAGTTACCTTCAAGATGCTCAGCCTAAGTCTATAAGAAAGACTCTAGCATTCAGTAAGGTGGTTCTCAGTGAATGAAGCCTGAGCCAAAGAAGAAGGTGATAGGTTCAGTGAGTTGTGGAAATAGACTCACTGAGCCCCATACGATCTCCAACAACTAAAAGACCCTGAAGAAAAGAGACTGAAGAATAGGCGGGATAGTTTGAAAGTAGATAAGTCCAAGCTCTTATCTCTTGAAGTTAACTTATCTTGAAGAGGGTATAAGACAATTTTAGTGTCAGGACTGAACTTAGAAAGAGCATTTGTCCCATACCTAGAATAGAAATTATAATAGAGACAAAGCTGTACAAATGTACCAGCGTATTAGAATTGGGATTTGTGCTTACCACCCATGTGGGCGTGACCCTACCTAGGTAGTATAAATAGAACTCTTGTAACGGAGTAGATGTTAAGTTTGTGCATTCAAAGTCGTAACTTTCACAAACACATCTACTCCTCCAAATTTACTAAGTCCATGAGCAAGCTCAGGTTGTTAGCATAGTAGTTAGCTTTGCATAACACTTTAGGTTTATGCAAAGTTATTAGTGAGGAGATCACACACACACACATTGTCATTCAATCCCCATTGTAGTTCCGCATACAATAGGGTATAATTCTTAATAAAAAGAGCTAAACGTGAAAAGTTATTTTTGTATCGTTTACTTATCAATTATATTTACGTACACAAATCTTTTCAAAGAATAAATTGTTTACTTTACTTGCTAGCCATGAGTTAGTTAATGATAACTTTGTAGATATTATTCATTAACTAAGTAGGAACAACAAGTGGTATCAGGGCCTCAGGTTTGTAAAACTTACTTAACACTAATTTACTTAAGTTTTTAAAACCTAAATCCTAAAATGGCTGCAGTAAATGATGTACCCCAGCTAGTTGACAAAAAGGGAAGTAGCTATGCTGCTATTGCTCCTAAACTAGAGCCGAGAAAATTTAATAAGTGAAAAAAGCGAATGCTTTGCTACTTAGCAGGAATGGAACCCTATTACTTAAAATGTGTTAAGGATGGTCAATTTCAGCCAAAAACAGTTGATGGTGATGCTAAGCCTGAGTCCCAATGGACTCCAAATGAGAGGAGGGTGGTCGTTCAAGACCAGCGCCTTAAAAGCATCATTATGTCATGTCTACCAGATGACATAATGGAATCAGTCATTAGCTGTGTTTCAGCCAAAGAAACATGGACTGACTTGGTTCACAGCTTTGAAGGTCCCTCAGATACCAAGGAAAACAGGATCATGGATCTGAAACTTGAGTATCAAACTTTCAGGGCTAAGTCCACTGAAAGTCTCTCACAAACCTACACCCGCTATAAGACCCAATGATGGTGTTAACCTCTCTAAACATGAAATCAACGTTGGTTTCGTGAATAGTCTCCCTGAGAAGTGGCTAACCTTCTCTCAGGGACTGAGGAATGCCAATCATACTCAGACTCTTGACCTTGCAGATATCTATGGGAGGTTTGTCTATGAGGACAACCTAATCCAAAGAAGGTATTCTGACACCAAAAAGGCCCTCATTACTACTCCCTCAAGCACTGCAATTTCTACTGCCTTCTTTTCTAACAATGTCATCCAGGATTTCCAAGAAAATTCTGATGATGAAGTAGATGAAAGGTCTAGTGAGGAGTATCTAAGAGACTTAGATATTGAGTATCATGAAAGAGCCCTTTTTGTAAATTCACAACATTTTATAAAAAGAAGAAACAATTTCTCAAGTCAGAAAGCAAATGAAAATACTGAGTGTTACAAATGTGGCAAAAAAGGTCATTTTGCAAGAGACTGCTTTTCTAAAACGTCTAAACCTTCTTACAAATCACCAGTGAATAATTACTCATCAGTGTCTAAAGGCTTTCAACCAAAGTTTACTCCAAAACTTATTTAGTCTTCTCCAAACTCAAGTAGTCAAGCTGATCCAAAGTTTCAGAAAGATTACAAGGCTGAGTACAAGAAGATGAAAGCTAAGCTTGCACTCCTTGAGGCAAGTCCCTTAAGTTCTCAGAACCCAAAGTCCTTCTAACCAAAGAACAAAGGTTTAGTCACTGAAACCTTTGATTGGGATGAGGAAGAGGTTTCTGATGATGAAGAAGTCACTCAAGTCAAGGTATTGATGGCTCTAGCTGATGATGAGCTGACTGTTGGAAAGAGTCCTGCTCGCAATGGTGAATGGGTCGACATTAGCATACAAAAAGGTAAACACTCTTCTCTCTATGGATGAAGATGCCGATTGGCAAAATTACCTAAAGTATATCAACATTGATCTCAAGTTTGTTGAAGAGCAATGATTAAACTTACTTTCTAAGTATAACAAAATGGTTTTTGAATTAAACAAGTGTAGAGATGAATTGCTAAATTTAAAACAAGCCAAGCTTGATGATGTCACTTTTTAAATTTAAAACACTGAACTTACAAAGTTAAATCATGCTTTTCAAGAACAACTCAAAGAGGAGAAAAAGATCAATGAAAAATGGCTAACTAGCTTAAAGAAAGTTAGTCAATGTATCAGTGAGCAAATCCCTCACCAAAAGAAAAAAATTCTTGGAGGTGAATTACTCACTGAATCATTGTCCAAAATAAATGTAAATGAAAATGCCTTCATTCCCGCTTCCATGGATTATGACCATGAAATGGTTCCCAAATCCAAAGACTGGGTTGAGAGACTCAATCCTGACAGCAAGCTTCCAAACTTTAACACTAGAAGAATTCTAGTCCCTGAAAGTCAAGCTATCAATAAGTCTCCTGAACCCACTAAAACTTTAAATACCCCTTAATCATCCAAAGATTCTAAAGCTGAATCCCTTACTCCACTACCTCCCTTAAAAAATCTTTAGGGAGCTTCACCAAGCTCAGAGGTAATGCCATTGACCTTTCAACCCCACTCTCCAAAAGAAAGACCAGGCTTAGGTATCATGAAACATACAAAGCCTGAAACACAGGATTCTTCTAACAAGAGTGTTTCAGGAACTGTCACTGTTAGTGAAACTAAGCAAACCACACCTTTAGTTCCTACTGAAGTCAAAGACACTGAACAAGAATCAAAATTAAATGAATTAACTAAACTTGTTCAGATGTTAATAGATGAAAAGGTCAACTCTAACCAAAAGACTCAAGAATCAAATTCAAAGATTCAAAAGACTGAGTCATCCAAATCAGTTGATTCATCTAAAATAAGTCAAGATTCTAAACCAAATGTCTCAAGTACTAGTCATCAAAAATCACTCAGGCCCAAGCCTATTCAAAAGCCACAACTTAAGTGTGAACTCTGTCACTATACCAATCATTCAACTGATGATTGCTATAGGATTCTCTACTGCATGATATGCAAAAGGGAGGATCATAGGACCTCTGATCATGAAATGTATATTGCTTCACTAAAAAGAAGTGAGAACTACAAGGCTCAGCCTTATCAATATGCATCTTCTTCCAAGCAGATCCTGAAAGCAAAGGCAAAGCCTTTCCCACCATGCACACACTGTGGTTTCAATGATCACATACCTGATGATTGTAGAAACTACCCTGAGTGTGAAATCTGTGGAAGCTATGATCACTCTACCTCAGGACACAATCGTGTTATTCAGATTAGAGGAGGAGTACTAGCTGAATCCTCTCAGTCTAATGAGTCCTCAATTAGGGTAAAGTGTAATACATGTGGAAGCACTGTACACTCCACCTCTGACCACAATGAGTTTGATCACTTCAAAAGAGGTGAGAAAATTCAGGCTGCAAAGGCCAGGGAGCCCACCAAAAAGTGGGTTCACAAAAGAAACTAACCCAAGTTTATTATTTATGCAGAGACACATCAGGGAGCCCATCTGGTACCTGGACAGTGGATGCTCAAGGAGTATGACTGGTGTCAAGAGTTATCTGCACAAATATGTAGAGCAACCAGGTCCTAAGGTAGTGTTTGGTGATAACTCATCTTGTATTACTGAGGGATATGGTTCAATAAACTATGGAGGTATAGTTTTCACAAAAGTAGCCTTTGTAAATGGTCTTAAGTACAATCTAATTAGCATTAGTCAACTCTGTGATGCTAAGTATATTATACAATTTGATGATAAGCAAGGAACAATATTTAATGCTAACAAAGAAATTGTCTTGATAGCACCTAGAAGAAATGATGTATATGTTCTTGACATGTCGTCACTGACTCCAAATGAAGCCTGCTTCTTTGCCAAAGCCTCAAAAAGTGTAAACTAGCTATGGCACAAAAGGTTATCACATCTCAATTTCAAGAACATTAATAAACTTGCCAAACAAAACAAAGTTCTTGGTCTTCCTTCCCTAGTTTATTCAAAGGATAAACCTTGCATAGCATGTGAAAAAGGGAAGCACCATAGAGCTTCATTCAAAACTAAACAAAACTTCTCTATTAGGAAGTGTTTGCATCTTCTTCATATGGACTTGTTTAGACTAGTAAGTCTAATGTACATAAATCATAAGAAATATACCCAAGTCATTGTTGATGAGTACTCAAGGTACACATGGGTATGCTTCCTCAAGAAGAAGAGTCAAGCACCTGAAATGATTATGTCTTTTATCAGGATGGTAGAAAACCAAAATGATGTAAAAGTCAAACAAACCAGAACTGATAATGGGAATGAGTTTAGAAATCATGAGCTTGAGAGTTTTTATGATGAGAAAGAAATTTCTTAAAATTTCTCTTCTCCTTATACACCTGAACAAAATGGTGTAGCTGAAAGGAAAAACAAAACTCTCATTGAGGCTGCTAGAACTATGCTGAATGGATCAATTCTTTCTAAGCACTTCTTGACTCGTGCAGTCAGAATAGCCTGCTATACTCAAAATAGATCAATCATTGTCAAAAGACATGATAAAACTTCCAATGAAATATTCAAGGAAAGAATTCCTGATATCAATTACTTTCATGTGTTTGGATGCCTTGTGTTTATTCATAACCACAAGGATTATCTAGGCAAATTTAATGCTAAGACTAATGATGGATACTTCTTAGGATACTCTTTTGTCTCAAAAGCCTTTAGAGTCTTTAAAATAAGAAGACAACAAATTAAGGAGACTTATCATGTGACATTTAATGAAAGTATGGAAGCCATTAGGTTTACCAATACCTCAGTAGATGAGATAGGAATTGATGATTCCTCTAGATATCCTCCTGATGAATTTCTTTAAAAGGATGATCTATCTAGACAATATCAAGTAGATTCCTGATGTCTCATACTACATCATCCCTCATGGACGTTCACTCACTGAACATACCTAAGAAAATCATGTCCCTGGAGTGATTGCTCCAAATGAGCCTGATATACCTCACACTAAGAATACTGAAGGTCCTCCTAATCTAATTAACACTAAAGGGACTCATGGACAAAATGTTCAGAATGATCAAATGATTACTCAACCCACTGATGTACCATCAAGAAATAATACTAAAGTCTCAGGATCCATTACTGAATCTTTAGTCCCTGATGTCACTCAGTCTTACATCTCAAATCAAGCCTCTACAAGTTCTCATCCTATTCCTCAGGATAGATGGTCAAGAGACCAACACATTGAACTTGTGAATATCATTGGTGATCCTAGTGAACGCATGCTTACAAGAAGCATGGCTGCCAAGCTTAAAGCTGCCTCAGCTAGTGAATGTATGTTTGCTGACTTTCTATCTAAGATAGAACTTAAAAAGGTGTCTGAGGCACTGAAGCACCTAGGATGGATTGATGTCATGCAAGAAGAATTGAATTAGTTCTATAGAAACAAAGTATGGACTCTTGTTCCTCTCCCTTATGGAAAAACAGCCATAGGCTCCAAATAGGTATTCAGGAACAAGAAAGATGAGCATGGTATAACCACCAAAAACAAAGCAAGACTGGTTACACAAGGTTATTGTCAGGAAG
Organism: Tanacetum coccineum; assembly: GCA_026074375.1. Classification (NCBI taxonomy): domain Eukaryota; kingdom Viridiplantae; phylum Streptophyta; class Magnoliopsida; order Asterales; family Asteraceae; genus Tanacetum; species Tanacetum coccineum. The sequence continues at coordinate 25,407 of BQNB010081006.1, forward strand.
AAGTAATTGGCTATGATGAAACCTTTGCACCAGTAGCAAGAATGGAAGCCATCATGATATTCCTTTCTTTTGCCACATATATGAACTTCAAAGTTTACCAAATTAATGTCAAAAGTGCCTTCCTAAATAGTAAACTGAAAGAAGAAGTTTATGTTAAACAGCCTCCTGGCTTTGAAAGTAGTGAGTTCCCTAACTATGTTTGTAAGCTTGACAAAGCCCTTTATGGACTAAAAAAAGCACCAAGGGCATGGTATGAGACTCTCTCTACTTTCCTTATTCAAAATAAGTTTACCAATAGAAGAATAGATAACACATTGTTTATCTATAAATCAAAAGGAGATGTTCTCATTGTTCAAGTGTATGTAGATGACATCATATTTGGCTCAACAAGTTATAAACTTTGTAAATAGTTTGAGAAACTGATGACAAAGAAATTTGAAATGAGTATGATGGGAGAACTCCCCTACTTCCTTGGACTTCAAATCAAGAAGGATGACAAAGGAATCTCAATTTGTCAAGAATAGTACACTAGGAACTTACTCAAGAAATATGAAATTTCTAATAGTTCCTCAATGAAAACACCACCTATGGTGTCCTCAACACTTAGGTTTTTAATCTAACTTGAAAACCATTAATAACCTCTACGAGGAGAATTATAGGTCAAAGATGTAAACTTGACTGCAACCAAGGCCTGATATCTAATTCTCTACAGTTCCAAGGCAAGATATCATCCAATCCAAAGAATCCACATCTAACAACCGTAAAAGAATCCAGGAGTACTTTTTTTGGATACACCAGACCCTTGTAGTATTATCAATATTCCATATTCAGTCTTTGATCTCAGAGGATATTCAGACTCAGACTATGTTGGTTGTAATATGGACATAAAAAGCACCTTAGGTGCCTGTCAAATACTTGGTGGAAAATTGGTTTGTTAAAGTGCCAAGAAACAGTAGTCAATGGCTTTGTGTCCTCAGCTGAAGATGAATATGTTGCTGCTGATGGGTGTTGTGCAAGTATCCTATGGATGAAAAGTCAACTCAGTGACTATGACATCCATTACAAGATGGTACCCATCTTTGTTAACAACACCAGTGCCATTGCAATATCCAACAATCCATTACTTCACTTAAGAACCAAGCATATTGATATAAGATATCATTTCATTAGGGATCACATCTTTAAAGGAGATATTAAATTACACTTCATCCCCACCGAGTATCAGCTAGCTGATATCTTCCCTAAACCCTTGGATGAACCTGCTTTCACAAGACTGAAAGCAGAATTAGGCATGTTGAATATTGATTAATCAGTCTCCCTGATCAATCATGTTTAGTATGGTGTATATTCTTTTCTACCTGAAACCATCTCCCTGAAACCCATATGAATCCCATGACACTGAGGGACACATTAAATGAAGTAACTAAATCCTCTAAGTCTTTAGTTACTTAATGTCCTAGGTTAGTGACTGAACACATTAAATAAGGAATAAATATTCCTTATCTAACTGTCATCCAACAGTCATGGGTCCCCACTTCTCCCAATATCACTCAAATAACCCACCATGCATTTAATGCTCACTCCCACAAACCTGATCCCTTCCTAAAATGTCTAATCAAAAGACTTTTGATCGTTATTCATGCATCATCACTGCAAAAGTGAAACTGCATAATAGTTGCCATGAAAAATGAGATCGTGCAACTAGTGTGAAAATGCATTAAATGTAGTACCAACAAATTTTTAACTTTTTCAAAATGAAAAGTTTAAAATTGTGTGGAAAATCTTTTCCACTCCCCTATAAATACCTTTCACCAAACTATAACACACACACAAATTTACAAAGAAAATAAACTCTGCTCAAATTCTCTCTCAAATCAAACGTGTGGGTGTTCCTCAATTTTTTGGGTAAAAAAAGCTTATATCATAACAAGTTGTTCATTGCAAATACTTCTTTCAAACATTTGTTTGGTCAATTGTGTTTAATACATAGATATCCATCTTCGTATAGTCCCTTTTGATAACATATCACGCATTTCACAGCAGCGATCAAGGTTGAAATAAGCTTGTGACCATCTGGTGTGTGATATTCTGCCATTAAAACCTTTTTGTTTTCAAAAACTTCATTAACAATGGCAGAAGAACAAGCAATTGTGTATGCTCCTCAATGGAACAACATGAGTGTGGACAATGTGACTTTTCAGATAAACAATGTTGTGGGTAACTTTAATTACCCACCAAATGTGCCTGCTTATAAACCAATCATGAAATTTCTTTCTAAATTGTCCCTTGAATAAAGCTTTTACCATCTGTCCCTCAGTGCTCTATCAGAACTACCTCAGGGAGTTTTGGAGCACAGTTGTTGCCTATGACCCTTTTAGTTTTAAATGGGCAAAGACCTTTGACCCTTGATTTTAACACCTTTTGTTCATCAACTGGTCTTGACTATAATAATGGTAAATATGTGGCTCATCCTACACCTGAGGTTGTTAAGAAAGAATTGGGCAAAATTGCCATCAATCCGAGTTACCTGGATAAAACCTTAGTCCTAAAAAACTCCTTTATTGCGGCTTAGAGAATTTTGTCACTTTTGTGATTCAGGTTCTCGGCGGGAACTACTCCTCTACTGAATAAGTAAACTCCATTTAGTAGCTCTTAGCCTTCTATCTCATTAGTGGGACTGAGGTTGACATAGGGGACATCATTTACAGTGATCTCGTAACCAAGCTATTGAATAAGTCTAGGCTGGAATGCGTTTCATACCTTAGATTTATCTCATGTGCCTTACAAGTTTTACTGGGTTCTAACTACACTCAGGATGAAAAATTTCGGTTGTTACCTGGCATCGTGCGTAACTCTAATTTTACAAAAGACCCATCCAAAGTCACTGACATTGAATTGACAGCCTATATGATTGCTGTAAACAATGGGAGGGACTCAGTGTCTCCACCTCCTTTCTCTAGAAAGAAAAAGAAAGGGAAGTCTCAGACTGTGACTTCAACAATACCCCAGTCATAGGGCCCTGAGGCTTTAGGAGCACTCTCTAAGAAGAGACAAAAGCCTAAGTCAAAAAAGCCACCCACTGAGACCAAGGTAACACCACCCAAGCCAACGGAGGGTTCCGAGCAATCCCACTCAGTTCCCTCGAGCAGCGTACGTGATCCCCAAGATCTAGAGAGAAACAAACAACTCGCTAGTATGGGATTGCCTTCTACACTAGATGAGGGCACTCGTACATCCCAACCTTTGCCTGAGGATACTGCTACTCATCCAAAAGACTCAGGGGGAAACGTTCAACCCTATGACAGGGACTTAATTTACACGACTTCTGATAAAGGAACCGCTAAAACCACACCGCATCTTGAAGGGTCACTTAGGGACAAAGACTTAGGGGGAAACAAACCATTCGCTGATATAAAACCAATCAACCCTACTGTTGCTGATCATTCAGGCACTGGTGCTAAGTACCAGGTGGACCAGACCCAGTCCACTAGATTAAGGTACCAGTCCTTGACTGAAAACAAAGGTAAGCCTTCGCATGAAGGGGAGCTAGATACTCAACCTCTGGTCCTATCTACATATCCAGATGTTAGAGCCTTTCTCTTATATGATGATGAAGCTCAAGAAAGTGAGGAGGATATCTTAGGAGCTGGTGAAGAGATGGATGAAGATCATCAGGCTGCTACAATACAACATCAATATTCTCCACCTCAGGCAGATAAGCCTCAATCATCTCATGCTCCATCCACTAGAGCATTAGACACTGACTCCTCCTGTATACTTTTCCACTCATTGAATGCCAATTGGTAAAGTATCTTAGGAAGGTGTCATATGTGTTGTTTGATAGGATCACTAAGGATAGCTGGGAAAAGCATCAAGAGGCCACAGTCAACTATGCCAATCTTAAAGCATCCATTGATGAATACTATGATGAAAACATTGCTCATAGAGATCAGACTGACAAGCTCGTAGAAGCCTCCATGAGTTCTGATTTGCTAGAATCTATATATACGTAATTATAAAAATATATAATATGATGGAAAATTACTAAATTACCCTAGAGGACAAAGATAAAAACGAAAATCTTCAAAAATATATATAATATAATACGTATATAAACTGGGAAGTATGATTCCTGGGTCGTTATCCCCCAACGATTTGTGAAATTGAAACCACGTTTGATGTTCGGACAATGATTTGGATTGAAGACAAAGATTGATTTGATTATCTATAACTACTAATTAAAATAAGCAAATATTAACAATTAAGCACAAAAACAAATAACGGGAAATTAAACTTTAACTAAAAACGCAAAACGGGAACCCTAAATAGCAGTCAAAAACCCTAATTTT
>BQNB010081007.1:0-23640 GCA_026074375.1 Tanacetum coccineum
TTATGATAACTTTGATTGTGTTCTTTATCATTCCGCTACGTGTTATCAATCATTGTTATTGTTCATCCTAGATATATAAGATCTAATCAATCTTGAGCTATAAATGATCTTATCAGCTTAAATGTTTGCCTTTTAGGGCGATGCAGGATATAAGATAAATATAAACATAAACTACAAAACTACAAAAACTACAAAACCATGAAACACGACATATAGAGAAGGCATAATTGCATCATTCTCCCCGCATCAGCAACCTTAAGTTTTAGTTATTATTTTGGCTATTATAGAATTGTTGTATATATGTTGATTCATAGGTTACTATTGGTTTACTAGCTTGCTCTTTAACTCATAATGGCAGACGACAATAACTACCAAGATTACGCGGATAGTTATGTGGTACTAAACCTTGACAAGTCCCTTAAGAACTATAAAAATTTCTTGGTTAGGATGAGGAAGGTGAGAAGGTCAGTTCCCAACGACGGTGAGTTAACGAGTGAAAATCTATGTAATATTATTTTAAAGTATCGTGGGAGAAAATTGACGTTTAAAATGAACACACATGACTATTACTTACATGGGTATAAGGACAACAATGACAAATTGTGGGAATTGAGAATATCAAAGGATAAAGTTAAGAGGCCGAGGGATTCAAATCCGGCAGGCATTGGCCTTACGTATACAAAACTAAAAGGTCTAAAAATCAATAGAGGCAACCTTATATCCGCGTTTAGTTTTGGATAAGTATGGCCAATGCCCGCCGGATTTGAATCCTCAGCCTCTTAACTTTATCATTTGATATTCTCAATTCCCACAATTTGCCACTGTTGTCCTTATAACCATGTAAGTAATAGTCATGTGTGTTCATTTTAAATGTTAATTTTCTCCCACGATACTTTAAAATAATATTACATAGATTTTCACTCGTTAACTCACCGTCATTGGGAACTGACCTTCTCACCTTCCTCATCCTAACCAAGAAATTTGTATAGTTCTTAAGGGACTTGTCAAGGTTTAGTACTACATAACTATCCACATAATCTTGGTAGTTATTATCGTCTGCCATTATGAGTTAAAGTGCAAGCTAGTAAACCACTAGTAACCTGTGAATCAACATATATACAACAATTCTATAATAGCCAAAATAATAACTGAAAACATAGGTTTCCGTTTATAGGTGAGGAAACATCTCATGGCATGTCTATTGAAAATTGTTTTTTCAGCAAAATATTTGTAAAAAGAAAGTGTGGGAGATTGCTCTCAAAATTATCCAAAAATAACAAATTTGGCATTTCAAAGCGACTAAAGGAAACTAAAAGATAGGAATAATCATTTTTAACTTTTGTAAGTTGGAAAAAAAATCTAATTGAAATTTTGTTACAAAATTAGACACCACGTATTATTCCTATAAATATAAAAAAGAAAAAATTATTATACTATTCACTAGCTATTACTATTTAATTACCAGATACAAATTGATTTGTGGATTAATTATAAATATAGAAAGGAAAAAAGCTAATATTCACTAGCTACAGACAACTTTACGATTTAAAATAAAGCTATTATTTAATTACCAGCTACAAATAGATTTATGGATTAATTATAATTTTTATTATTGTATAAAGTGAAGTGTTAACGGGATCCTACATACATATCTCAAGAATTTAATTAATGAAGTTCTTGAATATCTATGATGGTTGTTTGTTTATACAAATATTTCAGGTTTTATACATAATAACCAAACCTTCGGAGAAAAAATTACTCAACACATATTTATTTTCTCTATATAATCTATCTACCTATCCAATTAAAGAAGAACAAAGATTAACAACTAGCATCGTAAACTCAATTAACCAATAGAAGCACTGCTAATTATGACATAATTAATAATTGTTAACGTCTTAAAAAAGGGATAAAAAATATCACATATTTATTACTCCTAACACAAGATCACACAATCAGGGTTGGAGCTAGTAGGGTGACTAGTGGGTGCCCAGCCACCCCTAATCAATGTACTTATCTCACGAGTTACTTATCACTATAATGTTTTGCGTTAATCACGACCGGCCTCCTTTAACTAAAAATCATGGTTTCGCCTCTGCACACAATCAACGATCTCAGCTAGAAATACTCCAAAATCTCATGCAAACCTAATATAGTTTTATAGAGAAGATGTCGTATAGTTTCAGGTCGGAGTAATATTTTTAGAGCCAATACTTCCTTCCGAAAAATAAGATAAAAGGCAATAAAACAAGGGAAGCCAATATCAAATTCGTTATCTTGTAAAACTTTAGACATGTAGGTACTCTTTTGTTACTCCAATTTAGTCAATAGTCATATAGAGAGAAAAATAAGTATGCATGCATGAGTTAGTTTCTTACATGGATAAAATCAAACATCATAGAATTATGAATTAAAAACATCAAGACATACAAAATACATACCTCCAAAAAGATTACTAGAATGACGAATGTGATCAAAACTTTTATATAATCCTGATATAGAATAATGGGACCTTTTTCTTTTTCAATAGGATCGCATAGGCTAATGGGTTATTTATATATTTCAAATTATGTTTAATAAGGCGGCATGTATTGATAAAAAGCAACTATTCCATATCAAATTTGGTATGTTTTCTATATATTACTCGTTCTTACTTTTAACCGTGTCATGCTAATATGCAGACGGGCTAATAACTATAGTTTGCATGGTTGCTGGGCTTAAACATGTGATGTTTTTAGGTCATGTCCATGTAAGTGTTTGTTGGATTTTTATATCTATTTATCCATTAAATATATCACAAGTACGCAGCGGAAAGATTAAATAAAACACGTAAAGAATATGTAATTAACAAAGGGATCAAGATAGCGTACCTTTTAGCAATTAACGAACACCGTTCTTGAATATACGCTTGTGTATAAATTGAATACCACGCAAACTAAACAAATTATCAACGTAGATAACCTCTATGGTGAGCATACACAACATGTCACCGAGATACGTAACGATGCTAGTCCTTTCTTCACGAATAAAACAACAAGTTATTGTTCATCCTAGATATATAAGATCTAATCAATCTTGAGCTATAAATGATCTTATCAGCTTACATGTTTGCCTTTATATGCATATGCAATTAAATATATTGCATGCATATTAACTATTACATGCATATGTAGATATAATGCAAACATTATGATTCTTGTTCTTTGATTTTCCGAATAGGGAGTAAACAAGAAACATAATTAGTTGTTACTTGTATCTTAGGTTCAGAAGGGTTGTGAGTCGATTGACCCTTTGTATGTATATATTATATCATGTAGTCCGATTTATGAAAGTTAGGGGAGTATATATAACCCAATGACTTGGTCTCCAAGTTATAATACAACACCTCATTAAGTTTCATTAATTTACACTCTCCTCCCTTATACCCTTTTAGTTTGACCGGTCTTAATATTTCGTGAAACATATTAATATAATTAATATACAATATATTAATTACATTAATAAATGTATCATCTGTGTATGCGTGTATGCCCCCATAGGCTCACGTAATTTCCCGGACATATATTATTTGATATATGTACATATCCCAACAGCTCCCACTTGGACATGTCTCAAATAATATAATAACATTGGCAAGCATCTAGCAACACGCCAATGTTCCCAGAAATACTCGAGTGTACTTCCATAAAGTCACAGTTAAATGATTTAAGTATTTACAATCCCTTTCTTTCTGATACCGTGTTAAAAAATGATATGGATCTAAGTCATTCCATTATTTAACGATTTTGTTTTTCGTGTATACGATTAATCATGATTACCAAAAATCATTGAGACATATCTACCTGAGTTTTGGGTGCGGCCACACATATATCTGATTAACCCTACGAGGGCCCCAGTGGCATCATACTTTGTTAGAATCTAATTATTGAAAGATCTTTGAAGCAATGATCAATACAAAGACTATGCGGAAACTAGTCTTTATATCTTATGAGAACACGTAAACAGAACAAGCCTCAATATATTAATACCCTCCTTTTATAGGAGAAGGAGTGCTTACATGTTTGCCTTCTATGGCGATGCGGGATATAAGATAAATATAAACATAAACTATAAAACTACAAAAACCACGAAATAACAAAACACGACATATATAGAATTATCAATATCAAAATATAAAACCATATCCTACACCAAATTCTTGTACCTCCTTTTATAGGAGAAGGAGTGCTTATGTTGGGATTCTTGATTTGATGAGACAAAGTGAATAAAAGAATGAAACAAGATGAAACAGAAGGACAAAATTGTCATCATGACAGTTCTACATGATGTAGAAGAAAATAAAAGATTGGTCTTCAAAATAAGAAAAGAATGAATATTAGTGAGAAGATAATTAATTGATTCTCTCATTAATATAGGTCTTAATATTTCATGAAACATATTAATATAATTAATATACAATATATTAATTACATTAATAAATGTATCATCTATGTATACGTGTATGCCCCCATAGGCTCACGTAATTTCTTGGACATGTATTATTTAATGTATGTACATATCCCAGAAATACCATAGTTAGTTGATGTAGCCTTAAATTATAGTTGGGGTATTAAGGAAAGGTTCAATAAAGAAAACCTTGTGATAACTTTGATTGTGTTCTTTATCATTCCGCTGCGTGTTATCAATCATTGTTATTGTTCATCCTAGATATATAAGATTTAATCAATCTTGAGCTATAAATGATCTTATTAATTGGTATCAGAGCCATGTGACTCTCGATCTAGGATCTACAAGGTTTTTGTAGAAACCCTAAAACTCTAATTTTCAAGAAATAAAGGTGGTTAAAAGTTTTAATGGGATTTTGAAGTTATGTTGATATAATGATGCTTATGATCGTCCTCTCTACCTGCTTGGGTATGCAATACGATTGGTAAGCTTTGTTACTATTTATTTAGGTTTCTTTTGACCCGTTGTGTTCTAATTGATCAAACCCTAGTCAATTAGGGTTTGTATATCTTTCTTTTCGGATCTGTTATGGTGATTTAAACTTGATCACGATTTTTAAATGGCGTATTATTCTTGGTCGGGTCTCAATGTTTCAATTAGAGTTTTGGTTTATGTGGGCTTCTTGATCATGATCCGTAAAGATTAATCTTTATCTGATGAAACCCTAATTTAGTCTAGGGTTTTTCACTTTGGATCTGGTAATCGTTTTTAAAAGAAGCAGCGGGTATGTGATTTTCTTGTTCATTCATAGTGTTCTTTATTGGTTTGCAAGAAGATCCACGTGTTGCTCATTAATTAGGAAGCTCATAAAAGCTCTCAACGAACTCATTTAAACCCTAATGTAGCAAGAAGTGACTACATATTGCTATTGGGTACTTTTGGTTAGCAGCAGCAAGAGGTTATATAATAGCAGGTAAGCTGTTGGTTTTGATGTGATAACAACAGCAACAACAGCAAAAGATGAAGAGCAGATGTGGTTATTAGGGTTTCGAGTGAAGAGAATGGAAGCACAAAACCCTAATTCATGTATGGATTTAATTACAAAAGCAGCAGCAACATGATAATATACCAGTATGGTTCATGTTTATAATAGTAGGGTTTACTGTTTGAGCTTTGTGTATGTATATATACAGAACGTGGTCTTGGTTGTGGTTATTGGCTGATATTGTATGGCAGTATATATGGTATGGGATTTGTGTTGATATGAATATCCCTGATTTTTAGGGATTGTGGTTGATCCCATAATATCTCTCATATATGTCATGGTTATTTGGTAACGTTATTGGATGATTCATGATATTACTGTAGGAAAGGGTTTAGAGATATAATTTGTTTCTTGTATTCCTCAAAACAGGAACTGTGATTGAAAAGGTTACAAACAAGCGGAAGCGAGTTGTTTTAGGATCTGAGAAACCCTCTTGATACCATGTAGGAAAGGGTTTAGAGATATAATTTGTGTCTTATATTCCTCAAAACAATTGATACAATATATAGGAGTGTACGGACTATTCTAGAATACGGGCTTGAGCCCAACACATAATGACTATTAATTTGACTGACATAAATAACTTTGAATGACATAAATAACTTTGACTAATCATATATAATTGACTTTGACTAATCATGGACTAACACTCCCCCGCAGTTGGAGCGGGAGGACACCGGACGCTCAAACTGGTGCGAAACTCCTCAAACAACGCTGAAGGCAATCCCTTGGTGAAGATATCCGCATACTGAAACCGAGAAGGAACATGTAAAACACGGACCTGCCCAGTAGCAACCAAATCCCGAACAAAATGAATGTCAATCTCAATGTGCTTGGTACGTTGATGCTGAACCGGATTAGAAGACAAGTATACAGCACTCACGTTATCACAATAAACAATAGTAGCAGAAGACAAAGGAGTATGAAGCTCACGAAGCAAATTCCGAACCCAACATGTCTCAGCAACAGCATTGGCAACACCCCTATACTCAGCCTCTGCACTGGAACGAGAAAGCTTCAGCTAACGCTTAGAGGACCAAGAGAGTAAGTTGTTGCCAAGAAAAACATAGTAACCTGAAGTCGAGCGTCTAGTAGTAGGACATCCAGCCCAATCTGCATCTGAATAAGCAGCCAAATCTGTAGTTGAGGATGAAAACAACTGCAACCCCTAATCCAAAGTACCACGAACGTAGCGCAAGATCCGCTTAAGAGCCAAAAAATGAGGCTCTCGGGGATCATGCATATAAAGACACACCTGATGTACTGCATAAGAATTTCTGGTCGAGTAAAGATGAGGTACTGTAGAGAACCTGCAAGACTCCGATAGAGAGTCGGGTCAGAAACCGGGTCACCATCACTTCCCAATTTAGACTCAGTATCAATAGGAGTTCGACTGGGATTACAATTAACCATACGCGCCCTGTTAAGAATCTCAACAGCAAATTTCTTCTGAGATAAAAACAACCCTGAAGAATCAAGTGTAATAGATATACCCAGAAAATAATTAAGCGGACCTAGATCTATCATAGCAAACTCCTGATGTAATGATCTAATAATCTGCTACAACAAAATCGTAAAAAAAGCGGTGAGAACAATATCATCAACATATAATAACAAGTAAGCAGTATCGGTCCCTTGTCTATATATAAATAAGGAGGAGCCACAACGACTATGAGAAAAACCAACCCGAGTAATATAAGATGCAAAACGCTAAAACAAAGCTCGAGGGGCCAGTTTTAGCCCATAGAGAGTCGCTGTAATAAACACACATAGTCAGGATGAACATAATCCCAAAATCCAGGAGGATGATGCATATAAACTGTCTCAGAAATATCACCATGTAAAAAAACATTTTTGACATCGAGTTGATGAATCAGCCAATGTTAGGAAATAGCTAAACTAAGGACAGTCCGAATAGTACCCTGTTTAACAACCAAACTTAAAGTCTCATCAACATCAACCCCCCTAACTATGTACTACCGTTCGCCACAAGACGAGCTTTGTAGCGACTAAGCGTGCCATCTGCCAGATACTTGTGACGAAAAAGCCACATACAACCTACAATATTGGAATTCGATGGTCTAGGTACTAAAGTCTAAGTTTTGTTTTTAATAAGCGCATGATATTCATCACGCATAGCATTTTGACAGTTTGGATCACTAAACGCATCACGATAAGATTTTGGTAAAGGGGAAACCGAAGATACATGTAAATTATGACGCTCAGTGGGATGATTAGTCCTGACACAGAAACGTGTGACCATGGGGTAAACCAAAACCGGGTTTGGATTTTCTGTTGGATAGGTAATTATAATAGGTGATTGAGCTACATGTTTGTTTTCGGTCGTGGGTGATTGAGTTGGGGTAGGCTTTTGTTGTTGGACAACGGACGTGGATGGGGGCGGTGAGTGGGCCTGATTTTCGGTGGTTTAAAATTAGGCCGGTGAGAGTTGTTGGGGCGTGGTAGGTAATTGGGCCGCATCAGGGTGGTGTTGGATTGGGGTATTATGAATTAGAGTGATGGGTTCAGGTGGGAGTTGCACAACGGGATTAGTGTGAATTGCTGGTGGGATAATATCAGGTATGTCGTCTAAAAAGGTATAAGCGGAAGTGGATTTGGGTATGGTGGAACTATAAAGAAACACGATTTCATCAAAACTGACATGACGTGAAATAATTATTTTGTTGGTGTGTAGGTCAAGGCAACGATGCCCTCTATGAGAAGAGGCATATCCCAAAAGAATGGAGAGTGTTGCACATGGTTCAAGTTTGTGAGATGGATAAAAGTGAGGGTAACATAAACATCCAAAAATGCGTAAAAGGGTATAGTTGGGATCTTTTCTATATAAACGGGTGTAGGGAATGTCATTAGCAATAGCAGTTGAAGGCAAGATATTTAGTAAGTGTGTGGCCATATTAAGAGCTTCAACCCAAAAAGTTAGTGGAAGGTTTGCTTGGAAAAGAAGGGTTCGAATGAGGTTATTAATTGTACGAACCATTCGTTCAGACTTCCCATTCTATTGAGACATTTGAGGACACAAAAAGTGGAATTAAATTCCATTTTGGTCAAAAAGAGTATGTAGGCGACGGTTGTCGAATTCACCACCATGATCACATTGAAATGACTTGATTTCACACTTAAATTGAGTGCGAACATAATTACGAAATAATACGAATTTGGACATAACATCAGATTTATTAACCAAAGGATAAACCCAAACAAACTGAGAATAATGATCTAAAAACAAGACATAATATCTAAAACTTGAAAGACTCGAAATGGGTGAAGTCCACACATCCAAGTGAATAACGTCAAACCAAGAACTAATCACATTACTGGAGCTAACAAACAAAAGCCTCACGTGTTTGCCAAGCTGACAAGCATGACACAGAACAGGAGACTTCTCTTTATTATACTAAATAAAATTAGAAGAAACAAGACGACGCAGCACTTGACCCTCTGGGTGTCCAAGGCGTTGATGCCATGTATGTTGACTAACAAGGAAAGCATGAGGGAGAGGAGATGGAGTTGTGACTGGGTAAAGATCCCCCGTGATGTCACATCAAAGAAGCACCCGACGCGTCAGGAAATCCTTAACGGAGAAATCAAACGCATCGAATTCGATAGTGCAATTATTATCACTAACAAATTGACGAACAGATATTAAATTCTTAACAATATGAGGGGTGATAAGAACATTATTTAATTTAAGAGATTTAGTTGGAGTTGGCAAAATACTATGGCCCGTGTTGGTGACGGGTATGGAGTGACCATCACCAACCCAGATAGACGGATACATACAAGTATTAAAAACAGTATTTAAGACTAGTAACCGAGCTATTAAGATGAGAACTTGCACCTGTGTCCATATTCCAAGTGCCCGTAACAGTGTCAAGTGTCATGGCATTAAAAATACGCGGTAATATCGTCTCTTGTCTCGGAATCTGTCCCGAATGACCCAAATAACCCGGCTGACCCTGTGGATAAACATGACTAGCTGGCTGACCCACTTGGGCCTGTTGGACCGAATCATAAGCAGGATGACCAAGTTGGGCCTGTTGGGCCAACTGATGCGCAGAATTAGGAAGAAAAATAGGCAAAATTATTGGCGATGTCATGATGTAGGTGTACTGGTGTCTTACAAAAGTGGTAGGATTTGTTGAGGTTTGTGGGGGTACACGATATAAACAAAATATAAAAAGAGATCTCAATGGAAAAACAAGTTTGTGACCTTGCATAAACAACCAAAAAACTTGTGACCGTGCACGATTTAAACAAAATTTTGTGACCTAGCACAAGAATAAACGTGGTGACCTTAGCACCTGGAAAAAAATTATGTCGACAGTTAGGGTTTGTGAAGGATCGGTGTTTAGGCTTGATACCATGTATGAGGATAAATGTCTGTGTTTTATTATGCCAATATTCAGTACATTATATACATCACAAAGGAAAGATCTAAACTTGGGCTTGAGCCCATTACAAGAATAACTATAACACAATCTAAATATTACGGGCTAACAATTTGATGGTAGGGAGGTGTTAGTTTTAAACTTGTGTGTTGTGGTGTGGATGGTTTAGAGAGATGATTTAAGTGACAGTTACGTCGAAAACTCTGAATGTGGCGCTCAAAGATCCATTTTGGTAAACCAATAAAATCTGGTTCATTCTAGTGTATAGGGTTGTGTATTACTACGTAGTTCATTTTGGTAATTTATTTTAAAACCTACTTGTTAGTTTCTAAACAAAAATTTATTACACAAAAGAGGGTAGCCTTATCCTCTTGAACATCATATCTCCCCTCATAACACTAAACCAAAAAAACTAAATAGAAAAACAAGACATCAATCATGTTCAAACCATGTTCCAACCCGTTGAAAGTGGAATGGAGATTTCACTTATGGCTTATGATATATGTACCCCTTAAATCACCATTTGTACCCTCTCCTCTTTTATTTTTTTTGTATTTTTATAATTTTGTATATGTTATAAAACTGTAACACGGAAAAAACGGAACGAAAAATATAAAGTTTAACAGGTCAAAAGTATGAAACTGTCAAAAATTACGAAACAGAAACTATTAAAAAACTGCGTTGCACTGAAAAAAGGGTGTACAAAAGGAATCTTTTGTACCTTTTGACACTATGCAGTGGGCCGGGGGTACCAATAGGGGTACCCTTTAACTTATAGGCAATTCCATGAAAAAAAAATCTATAATTAGCTAACGAATCCCGATGCAATTTTTTCTGTACATAACGATATTAAGTATTTACCCATTGACGTCTCATTAGCGTCTCTGTAGATACTCACCCTGTTACACTTCTAGTTCTAGCCAGAAGCCCAGATCTCTACATTGTTGCTTTTGGAATCACTAACTTTTTCTTTGTATGAGACGAGGGATGTCGGGTTAATAGATGCAGCCATCATACAATATTTAAGCTCTTATGGACACTTTAGCTACAAATTAATTCGGTTTCGGGAAGATACAAGTAGGGCCAGAGATCATTCGGGTACAATATACTAAAATGTCATATTAGCCTATTAGATTAGATTTTGTTTTTAAGATCCTTCACATGACCCCTTAAGTTTACTAAATCACCAAACTATTCCCTAAACTCATAATGCTAATTATAATCAAATTGAAAAAATCACAATGAATCTCCATCTCTAAATCGATCTGATCTACTACCTTTTTCGTGTAATGATTGCTATAACCCCTGTAATTGAGATCATGATTGATTTCATAACGAGCGTGTTAGGCGATTATTTTACCTTGAGAGCATAGGGATTAGATTTGATTGTTTTTTAACATTTTATTTTCCTTTAAAACCCTAATTTTACTCAATCGAGTTCTAAATTAATTTCTTTTCATAAATTGTCTTCTTTTATCCTGAGTTCGTGTTCTTTGCTTATTGGATCTGATTGATTATGGGAAGTAGCCGATCTAAGGAGGATGAGGTCCAGAGGATCTCCACGTCTGTGTTTGTCACTAATTTCCCTGAAGTGTTTTCCGCGAAGGATTTATGGAATACTTGCAAACAGTATGGTCAGGTTGTTGATGCCTATATCCCTAATAAAAGATCGAAAGCAGGTAAAAGATTTGGTTTTGTACGTTTTGTTAAGGTATTTGATACGGAGCGCTTGGTCAACAATCTGTGTACGGTATGGGTTGGACGTCACAAACTTCATGCAAATATTCCTAGATTTCAAAGAGAGCCTTTGAACAAACATAGTAATCATCATAATAATTTTGGAGAGAAAAGGGGCAGTTCAGGGAATAACAAAAATGGAGGGTTGTCAAACCCTAAAGGTTTCATGGTTTTTGATCAGGTACGTAAAGCTAACGGGAATTTTTGATCGTCTCCATCATATGTGGGAGTTGTTAAGCAAAAGAATGATGTCCAACAAAGTCTAGATGACTGATGAACAAACTCTATTTTACATGACGATTTCTGGTGTTTTCAAGTGTGATTATTCATTGTCTTTGACGGGAAAAGTTTTGGATTTTGGTTCATTATCAAATTTGAAGATGGTCTTGACTAAGGAGGGTTTTGAAAATTTTAATCTCAAGTATTTAGGAGGATTTTGGGTTCTTATTGAAATTTTGTTCTAAGCAGCGTTGGAAAAATTTAAAATCCCATTTAGAAGTTGGCTCGTGGTTTTTCTTCTTTAAGAGTAAGCTCCAACAACGTTTTTGATAGATGAAAGGGTGGTGTGGTGGAACATGAAGGAGTCCCTTTAAAGGTTTGGATCGACTAATACCTTTAACAAAATTACATCACAAATGGGGTGAGTTGTTGTTGAAGAGGAAAAAAAAACCGTAAGTTGAATACTAAGAGGTATGTATTAAGACTAAGCTCCTGAAAATAACATATTCGAATCATACAAGATCCCATTGTTAATGGAAAGTTTTTTGGATTCGTGCTAAAAGGTATGGCGTTGGGTTTCCTGTTTCTTGGATGACGAAAGAGGGAGACGAGTCGGATGAAGATACATTTGATGATGAATTTGGAAAAGATAATAGTAAAGCGAATATGAACTTTAACTTAGAAGGTGAGAGTGAGGTTCAAGAAATGATTTTCAGTTCACATAAGGTGGAATCTAAAGGGAGAGACGACATTAATGACGATGATGATTGCTTATTTCAGATGATCTTTTAAATTTTTTTTTTTTTTTAATTTTTTTTTTTTTTTTTTATTTTTTTTTTTTTTTTTTTGTTATTTGTTTTTTATATTTTTTTTTTATTTTGTTTTTTTTTTTTTTTTTTTATTTTTTTTTTTTTTTTTTTTTTTTTTTTTCTTTTTTTTTTTTGTTTTTTTTTTTTTTTTTTTTTTTTTTTTTTTTTTTTTTTTTTTTTTTATTTTTCTTTATTTTTTTTATTTGTTTTTTTTTTTTTTTTTTTTTTTAAAACATATATATTTTAGAAAAACAAAAAATCCAGGTAATAATGTGGAGGATGGATTTTAAAAGTTTTTTCTTAAAGTACCCTCACTGGTTCACATCCCATAGAGAGGGTGACAAGAAGTTGACAAAGTTGATAAATTGAATGGGAAAGAACAAGGGTATATTCAAAATGCAAATGAACAGGTTAATATTGTAGAGGAAAAGAGTAACCAGGATATGTCATCATTGAAGGAGGAAGACAAGGAATCTCGATGCTCTGGTCATTTTAGATGTGTAGAAGGCCCTAGAAATAGCGGAACTATTTAGCAAATATTTGGATGATTTAGTTTAATGTGGGGCAAAACAATGGGATAACAAGATGGGACGGGTGCGTTAGTAATATAGAAAAATCATAAGAGGTCGTGAGAGAACGAGTTTTATCAATGAATTTCCTATCTCTAAATATTCAAGGCCTCGCCCAAAAGTCTAAAAAAGATTGGGTTAAGGAGTTCTGTATTAAGAATAAAGTTAATTTTCTGGCGCTTCAAGAGACTAAAATGAAAGCGTTGATAATTTTTGTATCAGAATTGTTGGGTAAACTTTCCTTTTGATTCTTTATAGTCCTCCGTTGCAATTCAGGTGTATTCTTGTGTTTGGACCTAGGATGTTCCGCAAGCAGAATTCAACGGTTTCGGATTACTTTGTTGCTATCCAGGGTGTTTGGATTCCTAATGCTAAGAAATGCCTTATAATATCGGTTTATGCTCCTCAAGAGGTTTCTGAGAAGAAGATGCTTTGGTCTTATTTAAATCATGTGATTGATAATTAGAAGTGGCTGAACCATCATCATGGGAGATTTAATGAAGTTCGGTCCAAAGAAGAAAGATATGGCTCTATTTTTAATGATCATTATGCATCTTTGTTTAATTCTTTTATTTCTTCAGGAGGATTGGTGGAAGTTCCGTTAGGGGGGTGTGCTTTTACGTGGTGTCATAAATCAGGGAATAAAATGAGAGTTGGATCGTTTTCGGATTGATTTCGAAGGCTCATGGGATTTGTTCCAAATATTTCTGCTATTACTCTTGATCGATATTTATCAGATCATAGGCCTATTCTGTTACGTGAGGTGTGTCATGATTACGGGCCTATTCCATTTTGGGTTTTTCATTATTGGTTTGAGTGGGAAGGTTTTGATGAATTGGTTAAAGATACTTGGAGTAAATCTACCATCACGGATAATAATGCCATCTAAGTTCATGAGAAGCTAAAATTTTTAAAGGAGCAAAATAGGTTGTTTTGTTAAGCCAAGAAGAAAGTCATGCATTCAGAAGTTAAATTTAAAAGTATGCCCACTGAAATTGATTTATTAATTGATGAGAAAAAGTGATCAGGGTTATGAATAAAGGTCGCAAGTGATGAATTCGCTTCAGGATTTAGAAAATTTGGAGTCAAGGAATTACTCAAAAGCCAAATAAAATGGTCGATTGAAGGGAAGAAAATTCGAAATAATTTCAAGGTATCCTTAATAAGAAAGAAATCAACTGCAATTCGAGTATATTAGCTGAAGGTGTCTTGGATTGAAATCCTAATGCAGTCAAGAACGAGTTCTTGTTCTCATTTTAAGGAGCCGTTTTGATAGACCGTTGTTCGACGCGTATGATTTGATATGAGTTATCCGAATAGATTGAATTTGGATCAGATCGATGATTTAGAAAGGAATGTGACAAAGGAAGAAATAAAAAGGGTGGTATGGGATTGTGGTACAGATAAATCTCCTGGTCCGGATGGTTTTACGTTTGGATTTTATAGAAGATATTGGGATATAAATTGAAAAGGGATGTCGTCGATGCGGTGTCTTTTCTTCACAGAAGGTATTTTTTCCTAAACTGGTCGTAATGCATCTTAATTTGCACTAATTCCTAAATACAAATGCTAAAGTGTTAAAAGACTTTAGACCAATTAGTTTTGATTGGTAGTTTGTATAAAACATGCTAAGAACTTGCGAATCGTCTTGTATTTTTGGGTAATTTATGTTATTGAAGTTCAATCCGCATTTATCGTAAAAAGACATATCTTAGACTGTCCTTTTTTTTTTTTTTTTATTTTTTTATTTTTTTTTATTTTTTGAAACGAATTAATCCAATGGTGTAAATCCAAAAAAGCAGAATAGGATTTTTAAAATTGATTCGAGAAGGCTAATACTCGGTTAGATGGATTATCTGGATGATGTCTAGAGAAGTTCGTTTTGGATCGAAATGGAGAGGATGATCCATAATTGTCTTCATTCTTCTAAAGTTTCATTCTTGTGAGGGAAGTCTACAGATGAATTTCATTTTCGAAAGAGGTCCTTAAACAATGTATCCTTTATCTCCGTGTCTTATTTTAGTTACGGAAAATCTTCATCTTACATTCAAAACGTTGGATGAAGGCCTTTTTAATGGTGTGTCGGTGGTTCGGTCGTTCATTATCCCTTATTTTATGCGACGATTGTATTTTTAGTGGCCAGTGGAGTGAAATCAAACATCATCACTATTTTGTTCATGCTTGGATTGCTTTCATAAAGCTTCAGGGCTGCGTAGAATTTGCAAATTGAGTAAATTGTTGGGATTGCTGTTGAAGATGAAAAGTGTCTAGAGCCGCGATGAAATGGGATGTTGTACATTGAAGACTCCAATTTTCTTATCTTGGTATTATAAGTTAGTGGAATGATGATCAATAACGTCTTGAGACAGATTTGTGGCTAATTGGCATTCTCGGCTTTCTAAATGGAAATTGAAGACCCTTTCTATTGGGAGGTCGTTTAACTCTTCTAAAATCAGTGTTGTTCGACTCCTATTTACTATATGACTATGTGAAAAGTTCCATCACAAGTTCTTAAATGCTAGGAAGAAGCAGGCGTCAATTTTTTTAATGGGGCTGATTCAAAAAGAAAGAAGATGTCGTGGGTAAAATGGAGTAGGGTTTTGGCTTCGAAAGATAATGAGGGTTTGGGTGTGTCAAGTGTTTTTTGCATTAAATTGAGCTTATTGCTTAATGGTGTGGCGTTTCGTACGACATGAAACCACGCTTTGGACAGATTTATTAAAGCTTTGTATGGAAATAGGAAGTATTGAAACTCCATCTAAAGTTGCATATTTCTTCTACATGGATGAATATTGTACTGAGTTTAAGATATCTTAAAAATCAAGGTACGGATCTTTAAGTTTTATAAGAAAAAAGGTGTGATGGGCAGGACACGTATTTTTTGAGGATGTATGTATGGGTGACATGACTTTTAAGCCTCCTTTCCTAAGTTTATGCGCTTGATCAGATAAAAAGATACGGTGGTGAAAAATGAACCATAATGTTTTTTGATGTCTCCCTTTTGTTGCGTCGAGCGCCAATAGATGGAGTGGAAAAGTGAGAGCAATTAGAGATATGATACTATCACTCGAAAGGTGTGGAGTTGCCTGCATGCGACCGATAGATGGATTTGGTCATTAGTGGGCTCGGGTGAATTTTCAGTTGCATCGGCGAGAAAGTTTATTGATGATCATCGTTTGACAGGTTCCCCTCATAAGACGCGATGGGTTAAGGTGGTTCCTATAAAAATAAATGTCATGGCGTGGAAATCCCCATGTTTGATTTATTACCTAATCGACTATTTGTCCCGTATCGGCCTCCAGAATAACAAACAATCCTTTGCCCGAATTGCAATAAGGAGGTTGAATCTACAAGTCATATTTTCTTTGCTTGTTCGATGGTGCGAGATCTATACCGTAAGATAGCTTCATGGTGGGAGTTAAGCTACTCGGAGTTCGATTCTTATGATGATTGGTTGGATTGGTTTCAAGTTCTTAGATTGCATTCGAAACATAGGGACATGTTGGAAGGGTTTTTTATGCTATGTGGTGGATCTTATTGAATTTTTCCGGAACAAGTCCTTATTTGATGTCAAGAAGTCCTTCCAAGTCGATTCTGTATTTGATGATTTAGTTTTGTAGTTCGTTCTATTGAGGAGAGTTTTAGATGCAAGCTAATTAGTTGGTGAGTAGTTGAAAAATCCGAATCCTACTTAGTAATCTTTTCTACTTCTTGCTAGTGTTATTTCCTAATAAATCGCCGTCAAAAGAAAAACTCATAATGCATTATATGCAAGGATCCATATTAAGATTAGTATTATAGCAAATTAACTCGCCACCCTTAAAACTCTATATTTTCCTTATATTTATTTTTTACTACTATTGCATCTTTTATGAAAAAATATATTGTTGTTATACCTTTATTTTGTAGCTATAAAATAAATGTTTTGCGTGGGCGAATAAATCTCGTTATTTATGTGTGTAACTTATTTTTTATTGTTGCATTCGTGAATGCTTAACATAAAATGCAACTCACCTTAAAAGGGTATGAATCATGACAACTCACCTTTCAATTTAACAATAGTCATTTCTTGATTGGTTTCTTCAGTTTGGCATTTTATAATCAAACATTATCTCTTAAACTAAAGTTATAATGCAATATATGGCAAGTTTTTTTCAATGTCTTTTGTATTATTAGTCAAGGAATTAGTTGATGATAGACAACCGAGGATAAAAGGCCAATGCTATTCATGTGATTATACATAGAAGGTAGTTATCTTCAATTAAATTGTCTTGGTCAGTATCTTGACTTCGAACAACAATATATATATATATTGGTTTGTCCTATATACAAAAGTCATTCATTCACCATATTAGAAGCATACCCAAGGAGATGAGTTTACTCTCAAAACTTGCTAGTTTTGAAATTAGCAAAAATAAGTTAACAGGTGGAATCCCACCTTTCTTGGGGAATATTACATCAATGGAAGTCTTCTCTGCTCGCGGAAACCCATTGGGTGGGAGCGTTCCAGATACCCTGGGTCATTGGAAAAGCTTGAAGGAATTTTACTGTGGTGACTGCAAATTATATGGAAGCATCCCACATTCCATTTTCAACCTGTCACTCCTAGTTAATTTTTCTTTATCTACTAATCACCTCACTGGTAGTCTTCCTTCGGAAATTGGTGTGATGCTCCCAAATCTTGAATGGTTTCAGTTAAGGAATAACGAACTCACCGGAGTTCTTCCACCTTCTCTTTCTAATTGCTCTAAATTAGGACTTCTTGAAATGGTTGACAACGATTTTAATGGGAAGTTGACAATCGATTTTTCAAAACTAAGAGATATTAATATAATTCGCTTAGGTGGTAACAACTTAAATGGACGCAGGGAAGCTGATGACATGAGGTTTATTGATTCTTTAAAAAACTGCACCAGATTAGTAGCTAGAGTTAGAACTTTTAAATTGCAACCTATTAGGAGTGCTTCCCATATCAATAGGTAATCTTTCAGATCAACTCGAATTTCTAAATTTAGGAGAAAATCACTTATTTGGAAGCCTTCCTTCAAGTATAGGTAGTCTAGTTGGATTGAACCTTTTAAACTTAGGACGTAACGAATTCAAAGGAAAAATCCCCACTACCATTGGTAAACTACAAAAGCTACAAATTCTTGCTCTAGATAGGAATCAATTTTTAGGGCCTATCCCTAATGCCATCGGGAACTTATCATTGTTGGCTCAGGTCTATTTATATTCCAACAAATTAGAAGGCCATATCCCATCAAGCCTTGGAAATTGTAAAGAACTTAATGGGTTAAACCTTGCGGACAATAGGCTGAATGGAAAAATACCCAAGCAACTTCTTCAACTTCCATCACTAACTTATTTTTTAGAACTTTCCTACAACAACCTGTCTGGTTCCATTCCATCAGAGATTAAAGACCTCAAGATGTTGAACCATCTCGCCTTATCATATAATAAGTTATCACGTACCATTACTAGTAGCCTTGGTCAGTGCATTAGCCTTATAACGTTAAACCTACGAGGCAACCAATTTCAAGGCATAATACCATCTTCATTAAGTTCCTTGGGAGGATTGGAGGTACTTGACATGTCTCAAAATAATTTATCAGGCAAAATTCCACAATTTTTAGACAACTGGAAATCCTTAGAATATTTGAACCTATCCTTTAATGATTTTGAGGGTGAAGTGCCAGTTGTAGGAGTGTTTGCCAATGCAAGTGCATTTTCAGTTTTGGGAAACAATAGGCTTTGTGGTGGCTTGGTTACACTTAAGTTACCCAAATGCAAGGAAAAGGGTGGACATAAAATAAGGTTTCCTTTCTTCATCTTATTCATACTGATTGCACCGACGTTGCTAATGGTATTATGTTGTGTGTATCTTTTGTGTAAGAAAAAATGCAATAGTCAACCATCTCACTCATCAAGGAGTGAACGGTTCATGAAAGTTTCATACAATCAACTTCTCAAGGCTACTGATGGCTTCTCTGTTGCAAATTTGATTGGAGAAGGTAGGTTCAGCGCTGTTTATAAAGGGATCCTCGATTTCGATGATGACAAATCTGTCGCAATCAAAGTTCTACATCTTCAAAATCGAGGAGCTCTTAAAAGTTTCCACGCAGAATGTGAAGCATGGCGGAATATTCGACACCGTAATCTGTTGAAGATTTTAACATCATGTTCAGTGTTGATTTTCAAGGCAATGATTTTAAAGCTTTAGTTTACGAGTTTATGCCCAATGGAAGTTTACACGATTGGCTTCATTCAAATGCAAATGCATCGAAACTCAACCTTCTTCAAAGAGTAAATATTCTCAGAGATGTTGCAATCGCGCTTGATTATCTTCACAATTGCTGTCAAACAACGATTGTTCATGGTGATATGAAGCCTAGCAACATTCTACTTGACGCTGATATGGTGGCTCATGTTGGAGACTTTGGTTTAGCTCGACTACTTGGTACAGACTTAAACCAAAATAGCTCAACCGGAGTTAAGGGAACTATCGGTTATGCACCTCCAGGTACCATTCCATGATGCTTCCATTAACTTGAAAAATAAATTTTGGAAGTTAATTAATTGTTTTTAATGCGCAGAGTATGGTCTCGGGAGCGAGATGACAAGTAGTGGGGACGTCTATAGTTTTGGAATATTATTACTAGAGGTGATGACAGGAAAAAGGCCGACAGATGACATGTTTAAGGAAGGTCTTAGCCTTCATAAATTTGTTTACATGGCATTGCCAGATCATGCAGTTGATGTTATTGATGATGATGCAATTGTGTTGCAAAGTACGGAAGCAAATGCAAAGAAAGTGGAAGAATGCTTGGCTACAACTATAAAGATCGGTGTAGCATGCTCTGTGGATTCCCCACCACAGCGGATGAAAATAGAAATGGTTGTCAATGAGTTGCAACGTATTCTCGATGTGCTTCAAAATATATAAGGTACTTTGTTTTCTCCTTTTGCAAAATATGATTTTACATGAGTTTGTTAATAAATCGTGTCTAATATTGTTTTATTTTTGAACTCTTTCAGGTCTATCATCAAGCTTGTAGGGTGAAGTTGAGAGTAACTGCAGCATGGAGCGGTGCATGTCGTACTTAAATAAATCTTAAGTTGTTAAAGATGGTTTTAATTGTGGTTTAATTTTCTTGTTGCATAAATGTACGAGACATAACTTAATAAATGTTAGGTTACGTTACGTTTACTTTCCTGGTGACTTATCATATGTATCAAGCATGTCTGTAAGTGTGGTTTAAGTTCTATCAATCCAATTTGTGGTTTTGAATTCTGCTTAAGTTTTACTTGGTGTTCGATTTCTTAATGAACATCCTAATGTTATTCCAGTTCTTTGACTTTTAATTTCATAAATTTGACTTTTCATGAATATCTGAATGAGAAAAGCTCAAGGCTTCCCCCTCTTCTGGTTTCGAGCAGTGTAAACTGTTTTTATAAACAAAGTTAAAGAGAATTTCATCACTGTTTGTATGTAAAACCATCAAAGCAACTCGAAGGTTTAGTAGTTGGTTTACAGAAAAAAATTTACACCGGTGGTACACGTAGTTACATTGTGCCAATGACATATAGTGCGAATCATCTCTCAGAACAGTTCAAAGTGTTCGAAAATATTATATGAACACAAAGTGTTCGAAAAAACTCCCCAATGACATTCGATTTTCTTTAGTTTTGCAATATCTTTTATCTAAATTTTGCTAAATCTTATCACCTATTGTTTTTATTTTGTTGTTGCAGTTTTGTCAATTTGCCGATGTCAATTTACCATCTTTCTTTATAAGGTTCTTTTAAAGCTTGGTACTTTGTGGTGTATTCAGCCATACGATATGCTTTTGCACCTTGTATTGTTGTAGGTAAATAAAAGTTTCAGAGTAACTATTATACTACCATGATCTGCCTTACAGTGTAATGTTTTACATTTGCAGCTCAATCGAATCCCATTCCAATGCTAATGGCTAACTGGCCTCCAACGGTGTAAGCTACAAAGGTCTGAAATTTATAGTTATAACGAGTTACTGATTACTAATCATGTAGGACTTATCTGGTAATATGCAGGATGGATGGCAACACCATGCCCCAAGCACCAATTTAGGTACTATTTGCTTAGGCTTCTGTTAATTTAGGAATATGAGTGCTATGTATGTCATTTAACGTATGTAGAAATATAGAATATAGATAGTTTATTCTTTATGATTGCATCGTAGCTGATGCTGCATAATATTTGAGAACTGAAATAATACCAGCTTTTGATCCATTTCGAAACAGATATATGCTTTTATACATTGTTTTACACGGAGAGTTTTACAGAAATACCCTTAAATGTAACCATCTAGTTGTTCGCCAATTCATAGTAGATTCCTTGAGGTAGATAAGATACTTCTTGTGTGAAACTTTGTACCTTTAACATCACTACAATAAAACATTTACTTTATACTGTATTAAAAATGGGTCAATAATGACCAAAGTGTATTTCTGATACATAAATGATCTTGAATATTTTGATACTTTTCCTATTCCTTATACAGTTAGTACAACTCTAATTTCATCGGATAAGTGTTTGGATAAGCAATCCTAAACTCAAAACTGTGTATTGCTGTTTAGTCTAAGCGAAGCCCAAACAGCAATGTACAGCTTTATGGTCATCATTGTTGTTTTAACCACATTTATAGAAATACAAGCGTTTAGCATTTGGATGTTGTCTCTCCTATTTGAAACGATAATAAACTGAGACTTTAGCTTTTACGTCAGTTTACGCTGTATACTTACAGTAGCTATTATGTTACCAAACGCTTTAAAAAAACGAACAGTTACTGCTAATAACTATTTATAATTGGTACTACAACTACCGCTAGTTTTGCCAAACATAGGCTAGAGTTTATTAGTACTTTTTAAAAAGTAGGCTTGAGACATGCTTCTTGGATAACACTAGAGGTGGCAAAAAAGGTGGGTCGGGGTGGGTTTGGGTCACGGGTATAGATGGGTTTGGGTCTAGATGGGTCTGGGTCTAGATGAGTCTTCTAGAAACATGGGTCGAGATGGGTTTGAGTGTAGATGGGTTGGGAGGTCTAGATAGGTTTATGTAACTTTAAAAAAAAAATTATTTTTTTAGAAGCCACAGATGCTCTATGTAGTAACCAAATTGATTCACTATCCATTCTTATATGTTTTGTACGTTTTTGTCCGTATTCGACCATTTTCATACGTTTTCGACCGTTTTCGTTCGTTTTCGTCCGTTTTAGACCACCTTGTCCTATTTCGTCCGTTTTCGACCGCTTTCGTCCGATTTTGACCGTTTTTGACTGTTTTCGTCCGTTTTCTACCGATTTCGATCGTTTGGTCCGTTTTCGTTCGTTTTTTACCGTTTTCGACTGCTTTCGACCGTTTTCGATCGTTTTCGTCCGATTTCGACCGTTTTCGTCACTTTTTGACCGTTTTCGTCCGTTTTTGCACGTTTTCGAGTTTTTTTGACCGATTTTGAACGTTTTTGTCCGTTTTTAAACGTTATTATACGTTTTTTTCGGACATTCTCATCGCTTTTTTGTTCGATTTTGTACGTTTTCATAGATCTTTCTCCGTTTTCCTTCGTTTTCCTTCGTTCGTTTTCGTACATTTTATACGTTTTTATACGTCTTCATATGCTTTTATACAGTTTTATAAAAAGTACTAAAACGTATAAAAACGGATAAACATATGAAACCGTTCAAAAACGTATTTAAACTTACAAAAACCGATAAACACGTACGAAAACGTACGAAAGGGACGAAAACATATAGAAACGGACGAAAACTTAGAAAAACGTAAGAAAACGTAAAGAAATGTAAGATAAGAGACGAAAACGTTTGAAGACGTAAGAAAATGGACAAAAACGATCCAAAACGTATGAAAACAGACAAAAAATGTAAGAAAACGGACAACATCGTATAATAACGTCTTAACCCCTTGGACTTCCTGCAAGTCGCAAGTAATAAAGAAAGCGTTTGACCGTTGAAAACGCTTGAAAACGGTCAAAAGTGGGCGAAACAGTCGAAAACGCACGAAAGTGGGCGAAAACGGACGAAAACGATCCAAAACAGACGAACACAAACGAAAACGGTCGAAAATGAACGAATTCGGGCGAAAACGGACAAAAACGGTCTAAAACTATCGAAATCGGACGAAAACGGTCAAAAATGGATGAAAACGGTCGAAAACGGACGAAAACGATCAAAATCGAACGAAAACGGTTGAAACCGAACGAAAACGGGCAAAACGTACGAAAACGTTTAAAAACGTACAAAATGGACGAAAACAGTCGTAAATATACGAAAACGTTAAAAAACGGATGAAAACGTAAAAAATGTACAAACCGTATAAAAACGTATAAAATTAGATAAAAACGAATTAAAACGTAT
>BQNB010081008.1:0-25563 GCA_026074375.1 Tanacetum coccineum
ACTACTGGCTTGAGCTTGTACCAACAAAACTTTATCCTTAAACTATGAATCATCCCGTTTCCTCTTTGGTTTATTACACTGTTTAGACATGTGACCTTCCCCTTTACAGTTGTAACAAATAACAGTCCTTTGTTTCCCAGAATTGTTTCCACTTGCTCCTGGAGTGTATGTCCTTGTAGTACCCGCAACTAAAGAAGTTTGTCTCCCCTGAATTGATTGTAAGGTTACTCTTCTATTATTAATGGACGCTTGTTGCCTAGGGTTTGATTAATTCCTCAGTTGTTTATTGGTAGTGGGATAGCGAGAAGTGACAACAGCAGTCAAGAAAGACATCATGTAATTGATGGCATCAATTGGACAAAATATTGTTGGTTAACTGAGGGAGCGTATTCTAATTGAGTGGATGGATCAGAGTCTAGAACACTAGAACAATTAGACCATAGTCTAGTTGGGAAAACTTAGGTTGTTGGTAAACTAAGGGAGCATATTCCAATTGAGGGATGGATGATGATAGAGAATAAACGTTATGGTGAACTGATGATTGATAATCATTGGATGGATAAGTGATTGAAAGAGGTGTTGATGATTGATTATTTAAGTATTGTTGAGACTGATAAGGTGATCCATACTGTGGAGACTGATATGGTGAAACTTGTGATTGAAATTGAGTGGTTTGGTACGAGTTTTGATGAGTTTGATAAGGAGACTGGGTCATCTGATGGGTTGCAACCAAGGCAAGCGGATTTGAGTTGCGTTCATGCATTAAACGAACCTCTTTTGCATGAAATTCATGTTGTCCCAAGTAATCATGAAGCTGATCAACGTTAGTTGTGTGTAAATCCCGAACCAGTTTGACATTTGTCACAAATTTGCTCCACTCAGGAGGAAGAGTATTCAAAAACTTGGTGTTCACTTGAAATTGTTCCAGTTTCATAGCGTAGATGTTCATGTCATTGAGTAGTAGAGAAAATCTCAAGTAGAAATCACGTAGTGTTTCTCCCTTCTTATAAGCAAACTTATCGAATTCATCATAAAGCTTACACTCTCTTTCCTGTTTCGTCAATGAAGTTCCTTGCATGAGAAGTTGAATTCTTTCCCAAAGTTCCTTGGCGACTTTATGATTGCTAACCAATGCAAAGACCTCAGGTGGTAGTCCTTGGAGAATGATATTTGTAGCCTTGATATCACAATCAGCTTAAATTGCTTCCGTAGCAGATAACTCATAATATTTCTTTGGTCTAGTCACTCTATTTTCCTCAATTGAAGGCCAGATGAGTGGACCACTTTTAACGGATTCAAGGATCATTCGTCCATGTTGTCTATTCATCATATATAGCTCCATTATGCTTTTCCAAGAATCGTACATGTCCTTTTCCAACATAGGTGGACGATTGTCAGCACCCGAAAGAATCGCTTTGTCAGCAAGAGTCATCATTGAGAAATTTGTATGTTAAAAGATTACTTGTTTGATCGGATGGTGGTAGAAAGAAATTGTGTTTGATTAAGTTTTCTTTAAGTGTTTTAATTTCTTGAAACTATACTGGATTTTACAATTCTTGACAAAACTAGGAAAAACAAGTTAATGTTTCACGAGATTTTACAAGTCAAAGAAATAAACCGTATAATTTGAAAAACTTGAGTTGTTCGGTATGGGTTGTTTGGTCTGGGTTGTTCTGAAGTTGCGAATTAGGTTGCCAAAGAAAAATTGTTAATTCGGTGAACTGCTAATTCGGTGAACTGCTAATCCGGTTACCACTTGAACTGCTAATTCGGTGAACTGCCAATCCGGTTACCACTTGAACTGTAAATTCGGTGAACTGCAAATTCGGTTTCCACTTAAACTACGAATTCGATGAATTGCTAATTTAGTGAACTGCCAATCCGGTTGCCACTTGAATTGCGAATTCGGTGAACTACCAATTTGGTGATCTGCTAATCCGATTGCCACTTGAAATGCAAATTCGGTGAACTGCTAATTCGGTGAACTGCCAATTCGGTTGCCACTTAAACTGCGAATTCGATGAAGCTTGTAGCTGCTAATTCGGTTAAACCTGAAAGCTGCTAATTCGGTGACGATACACAAAATCTCAAAAACACAAAAAGACTAACTTTTTATTGTTTTTCCCAAGTTTTCTTGTACAACTAGTATTACTAAGCCTATAGATACCTTAAAAATGCAAACTTTATGGTTTTTAAGCCAAAAATTTTGAAATCAAGATTTGTACTTTTTAAAGCTTTTTGAATACAAAATTTGACAAAAATGATGTTTTTCTTTGGTCCAAAGCTAATACACCTATATCTAAAGATACTAGATCAAATTTACCTAAGTAAATGATCTTTTAGTGTATGTTTAGTCTTCGGAAAATCAAAGAAAGACTAAAAAGAGGCATACGGTTTGAAAAGGAAAAACGAACCAAAAAACAAACACAAAAACTAACCCATAATCACTTTCATGGCTTGATACTAATTGAATGATATATAATAACATACAAGGTTAGGGAAAGAGAGGAGGTTTTAGAGAGAGAGTGGTTGTATGAACACTTTAGAGAGAGAAAGTAAACATAAAGAGAAAATGCATTAAGTGTGTAAAAACAAATGAACAACCAACACCCTCTCCAAGGAATGGAGAAGGTATTTATACATCCCTAGTGGCCGGCCTTTTGGCCCGATTGTGGGCTTTCCATGGGCCTTTTGGCCCGATTAGATTAGTATCATTACATTGGACTAACTACGGGCTTTGACTAACTATTATTAGAAGTGACCGATACTTTTCGTGTTTCTAACTGAAACCACTAATGAAACCATGGTTTATAATTGCACAGGAAAATATAAGTATGATAGTAGTAATGAAATGGCTAGGCTATCATGCTTTTCTCCCTGATACTTCTTTTCATCTTTAATTTTCGCAATTTACTTTTCTATTAAATTTCAAAACAATATAAAACCATTTTCAAACATGAAACTTTTAAAATTGGAAATAATTACAACAACTTCTTTGGACGACCTCGGATTTACCAACTCTACACTACTTACGATTGGGTTCTCTGCCCTTTAGTACGTTTGCAAGGTGAAACAAGTTTTATAAATATAAAACTTGGTAAAAAATTATTTAAATAAAAATATGCATCATTCTGCTATCTTAACAGTTATGTTCGATACACGACTACTCATGGATGGTGGCCAACTCCTAGGATGTTGATAAGAGTTCTTAGGTTTCGGTTTGCTACCATTAAGAGTGTTTGGTAATCTAGTTGTCTTTTGCACACTAGGTTTAGAATTCAAAGCTTGTTCTTTCTAAATTTGTTCCTTTTTCTTAGCTTCCTCTAGGTAACAGTTATGAACCATGTCATTTGATCCTACTGGTTCCTTTGGTGTCGGAGTTGACACATGATTTGAACTCTACTGAAGTCATGTGAATTTACATGATGAGGTTTTGCAAACACATATTGTCTTACTTGATGCCAATAATGTAGAGTGATTGGTTTTGTTAAATCAATTTTTTCAACAACTTGGGAGGCAAACCAATTTTTGAAAATTGAGATCGTTCAGATTTAAACGCAGTTGGTTGTCATACAACTGGTTGATTTTTGATTGTTTCCAAAGGCGGTTTTCCTAAGATCGATGGTTTTCCAAAATTAGTATCCACACCCTTTCCTTTCATTTTGTTCCAACTTTCACGCATTTTAGCTTTTGCAATCGTCTTATCTTGTGACTAAACTTTCAAATCATTAATTTCAAGCGTTTTCGATTGTGTTCAACAATAAGGGAATCATTTTTGCTTTCAAATATTTTTCTTTATTCCCTGATGTCAAAGATTGCTTTCCCCAATAGTTTTCACAAACATTCTTTTCCTTTTCGTTTTGCAAAGCAAGTTTAAGATTAATGCATTATTCTCTAGTTGTGCAAAACTTTTGTCATGATTTTTTATGACTCTTGGAAAGCTCGGTCTTAAGACGTTGAATTCTAAATATTGATCGATATCATTCAAAGAACGAAGAATTTTACACATGATATCATTCGAAACACATTCTTGCAAAAGTAGATCATATTCATTTAAAAGGTCTAACTTTTGTGTTTCAAATTCGTCAACCTCGTTTTTAAGAGATTTGATGTATTTAAAATACTCATCCATTTCTCCTTTTAAAGCTTGTTCAAAATCCTAACATTTTTCAAAGCTCTGTGAGCAACTGGAATTAAGAGTTTTTCAAAAAGTGGTCATATGTCATCTGTAACTGGTTTATACCAATCCAGTTTACGCTCTTGCCATTCCATATAAACAATTGATTTAATGTTGTCCACATTGGATTGAACATCCTGGAAATCATTTTTACTTTTGCTTATTGACATGTGGTTAGGCAAAATATTCGATGTTTTTAACCAAATTTGTTTGTCTTTACATAAAAGGTGTTTTGAATAGGGCAAATGGCATAAAAAGGTACTTAACTTAAGGGTCATTTCCAATCAAGGTATCATACTTTTTTTCTTGCATAAAAAGGCGTCTAACTAATTTTTTGGCCAATTTAGGTGTTTTTGTTAAATATTTAACGATCATCCGTTATATTTTACATTTCAAGTCCACCGGCTGCTACGACCATCACCAATCATCGTCACCACCACCAAGCCTCCCCACCACCATCACTACCAAGTACCGCCTTCACCACTAAATTCATTAAATTTTATTTGTATCAAAACTTACAATCAGTAAATATTGATTTTAATTTGCATATAGTACTTGCAATCAGTAAATATCAAAACTTACATGCAGGTCTAGTTCTGTGCCATACATTTAATGTTATAGCGGTGATTGTCTGTTGGATCAAAGGCGGCGGTAAATTTTATGTTATGCACTTCTTCGAGTACCCCTTTCGGCCTTTCCTATGTATTATAGTACAGGCCACTCTTGTTCAATGAGGTATGTATTTTCTTTACTCGCTTTCTATTAAAAATGTAAGAAAGAAGGTATTTAATTTGATGATTATATTTGCTTAATTTTTTTTGATGATTATAAGTTATTTTATTTGTGTTTGATAATGACTTTAGTTGTGGAGGCGGCGCTTGGTAGTTATGGTGGTAGTGACGATGATTGGTGGTTGTGGTAACGGCCAGTGGACTTGAAATGTAAAATTAATGATCGATCGTTAAATATTTAACGAAAATACCTAAATTGGCCAAAAAAATAAGTTGGATGCCTTTTTATGCAAGAAAAAAAGTGTGATACCTTGATTGGAAATGACCCTTAAGTTGAGTACCTTTTTATGCCATTTGCCCTTTTGAATATGTTCTTTTTCATTTCAGTTGAAAAATATAATTGCTCATGGTATTTTTGTTGTTGTGGCACAAAAATATCATAAAGGTTATTTAGTTTTGTATAGTCGTATGGTTTTACTAAATCACCTAATTTTGATCTACTCTCTTCTGCAAGTTGAATTGTTTCTTCACTTTCAGGAGCAATAAGTTCGCAAGATCAATCTTATCATATTGAACATTGTACACACATGGTTTTTCCCATTGAGCTTTCTTGAGGTACTTAGGATTTTTAAAACTTGTCGAGCACTTACCAATGTAATACGAACTCGGTTTAGGAATTAGCATATGAACGGGTTGTGCCGATTGACTTGTTCTATAAACAATATCACTTTAAATTTGACTTGATTTTCCAAAGCAATTTGTTTATCAATGTCTTTATCTTCCCGTTCTTTGAAATCCTTTTTCAACTGTTCTTTTCTTTTGCAATTTTAGAAATTTGTCTCTCTTGCATAGAAATCTGATTTACTAGCTTTACATTTTCTTCTTTTACTAAAAACATTCTATAAGCTTCTATTTTTGAAGATTCTATGTTTTTATAAGTATTACTTGCCAGTAAATAAAGAGCTTCTTTGCATTTGAGTTAATTTTCTTCTTTGTCTTTTTGGTTTGTTCGAAAAATGTTGTACCTCTCAATATTGATTTTGCAATATTGCATATCAAGCTTGTATTTATCATGCTCTTTAGTAAGAGACGTGTTTACTTTCTGTAAATCTTTTTGAATTTCCTTGTTTGCTTCAATGTTAGCTTTTAGTTTTTCAATTGAAGAAGCAACTAACACACGTTCATTCTCATGTTTTGTAGCATGCTGGTCAACCTTTCTTACATTATGACTCATATCCGATGAATCAAAAGTGATATTGCTATCATTCTTTTCCATCACATATGTGTATTTGATGAATTCAGGTTGCATAATATGTTGTTTTTCAATAGCAAGCACATTATAGTCAGTAGAATTTGGTACCTCAGCCATTGGCTTTGTGTCATAGGAAGGACTGATATCCATATCATTCCTAGAATTGCGTCTTTCACTGCATTCATTCCCTAACCTGATCCCAGATCTGCTGCTTTCATTCCTAGATGTGCTGCTTTGATTCCCTGAGATTTGATCATTCCTTGTCTTGCAACAATCATTCTCTAAACTATTGCAAAACTTTTTTTTTCTTTTGTGTGATACTGTCCCACTCCTTTCTGTGCTTCCTAAACTAGCATCTAATGCTTTAACCTCTTGAACCTTGCATTATTGAATCTGTAACTTTCTATCATTTAACCTCTTCAACCTTTTCTGAAGTGCTCCTTCATCAATACAATTCTCAATGGACTCCATGTATTGAATTATCACGTCTTTGAAGGATTGGGGTTCCATTCGAGTGTATTCATTAAAGATATTTCTTATCTTTTCACCATCATAATTTGAAGGCTTTAAAACTTCTGAATGAAAAAACTTGTCAAACTGCACTTTAATCACACTTAAAGCAGACTTGGAATCCTTCTCATGAAGTATTTCTTTGTTGAGTTTCTTGTCTAGGTTATCCATATTATTAGAAAGTGTAGACTTGAAAATGTTGAATTGTTCACCGCTAAGATGTCTAAATTCATATATTTGCTTGCTTTTGCATTAATTGCATCTCTTGTTCCTTTGAATATGAACACGAAGATAAAGTATCTTTTGTTTCTATTTAATTTGATTGTCTGAAATGAATTAGGGATCTTAAGTAGATAAGTTTGTGTTGTTGTTGTCCTTAATCTTTAACCCATATTACACGATACTTATTTTACCCCCCATTATGAATAAAGAGAAGTATAGAGATTGGGATTTTTGAGGAGAGAGATGGAAGATAATGGTATCATTATTTGCTTGCATAAAACATATACAAAAAATGACCAACACCCTCTCTATTCTATGGAGATGGGTTTATATAGTCCAAGGCCTTAAGTGGCTCATGGGCTTTCCTTGTTAGGCCGGGCTTGACATTTGGAAGCAGTTAAATCCTAAAACATGGACAATATTAGATTATAGTCAAGGCCCATAAAACCATGGGAACTAACCTATACAAAACTAAGAAAAATGTTAACCTAGATACCGATTACATTCTTCTTTGACTTTAATAAAATTAAGGCTAACAATCTCATTTGAATTTAAGCT
Organism: Tanacetum coccineum; assembly: GCA_026074375.1. Lineage (NCBI taxonomy): Eukaryota > Viridiplantae > Streptophyta > Magnoliopsida > Asterales > Asteraceae > Tanacetum > Tanacetum coccineum. The sequence continues at coordinate 7,451 of BQNB010081008.1, forward strand.
TTGCCTTCTTTGGTCTTGGGTCTTTGTCTTTTCTTGTTTGTAATGGGCTTGTTCCTTCATGCTTTATGATCTTGATCTAGAACCTTCATCTGTTGACTTTTGTTCTTAAGATCTTTAATCTTGCATCATCTCCTTGTCTTGAATCATCTTGATTTGACTTTCTTGATCGTCTTGTGCTTTTGACCGACATGCTCATACTTGTCTTGAAAGCTTGCAATCTCCTCTAAATCATCAAGGCTAACGATCTTCTTATAGAATGTTTCTAAGGCTAACAATCTCCTTTAGAAGCGATTCTTGTCTGAATTGATGATCTTTGATGATATTGAGGAACTTCATGATTATCAGAGTTATGGATAGTATTGGGACATGAACTTAAGCTTTCTGACCGAATACATTATTTTTGCTTTGATGTTGAATGTTTGACTTTTAGGATTGAGTATGAGCATGTCTCTATGAATCTTGACTGTGTTGATGATGGTATACGCCATAGGTCTAAGCTTGCATATAAGTGTTAGTGATAAACAACAATTATAGCGAATCATGTCTTTTTCATTGGCGATATCGGTAACATTAACCTCTGATTCTATGAGGATCATTTTACAGTATGAATATTGTACCTATGATTAGATAGATTCATTATAAGAACGTCCTTGATAGGGTTTACAGCTCAAAGCGTAAGATCCTCTAACGCAGATGCATTAGATTCACCGTGCTTGCTAGTATCTCTTTACCCGACACCTCAAATCAGGCTACCTCACTAATAGTATTGCCACTAATACAATGGTAAGAGTTAATCAGTTTGTTACTATCTTATTGATTGAGTCGTCAGTTCATTTACTAGACCAAAATTGATATCTAGTTGAAACATGCTTGATTCATATAGACTCTTGCAAGTTACCTACCGTAGTGTTGTTTGATGTTGACACTAGAAGGATTTTCATTCGTCACTGTGAATACTAAAGAGTATCACTCTAAATGTTTGGCAAGATCACAAGGATAATGCGTAGGACTCTTTGATACCACTTGTTGAGTATTGATGAACAACAAATATTTTGCATGGAATGCGTCCTAATGAAATTTATATATTTGATCTCTTCGGGCTTTAGACTCGATTTGTGCACTTTTGTTTTAGTGATCGGAGGCTGGAGCTGACTGCCACCTATTCAATATCAACAATCTCAGAGTGAGATATCAATAGATAACGTTTTCATGACAAATGAGACATACATCTTTTGAGAGAAACTTAATGCTAGTAGGGTTGTGCATAGCCATCACAGTAGGTACATGTTGTTTATCTTTCTAATACTTTAAAATCATTCTTTGTGCATTTGATAGATTATGTATTAACCCGATTTCTGCCTAAATTAAGTGGAGGTCTTCTTTCTTTTCACCCTTTATCCATACATTTCTTTTTCATTCTTCAACCCTTTCAATGTTTACCAGGACGTCATTACTATCTCCAGTTGTGATCTGACTTAGTTACATTATCTTGGAAACTAAAAGAATCATTTTTAAGTCAGATTGTTTAGTATCTTATATTAGGATAACAATAAACACTGATAACTATTATGTAGAGAATCGAATTAATGACAATTGTATTGATTAAGGTTTTATAACCATATGTTTCCATCCAAGCCCAAAATTCTATATGATCAGGATAGAACATTTACCACCTGTAATAGGATCTAAAGATCCTTGAGGTCTACATACACCAACTAGACAGTCTACTTTGATCAGTGTACAGAGACAATTGTTTTTTTTGGATACTAAACTACATGACCCATGTCTCTTTATATAGTTGAGATCATCTAGGATTTACAAGGATTAAGAATCAATTAATTAGGAAACAAGGTGTTCTTTATTTTTGTATCTTGACCAAATCTTCAATCATTCTAACCAGCTGTAGAATTCCAATCTGCTAGATTTAGTCCTTATGTTCATTCTTTTATTTATTTTTGTCTCATCAAATCTAGATCCCAAACAATCTTCCCTCTATTGATGATGACATACAACAATACCGTGTATGAATTCATCATAAAGCCAAAGCTTCCCCTGAAGTTGAGATGTAATCATCTCCCTGAATGAAACAAAATTCCCCTTAAGTAGATTTCCTTTGTACCATGCCACACCAAGGATCTACAAGTTGCCAATTATACATGTTAACATCTTTTCCCCCTTTTTGTCATAATCTAATAGGGGCATATAAATGTAAGCAACTTTGATTTCAACTGCTTTAAACCAATATCACACTTCTAATCTAAGCCTTCTAACTCCTCAAATTACCCACCATTAAGCACAATAAGAAAAATGAACTTGAGTAGTAGAAACTCACACTAGCAGTAGTAATAATGACTTGCAGTAGTAAAAACCTTCACCTCAATGCCACATGTAAATGGTTTAACATTTTAACAATAAGCTTCCCCTGAAACCCATATGTTAACAATTTCTTGAATCTTCAATTTTGTAGGCTTGTGGTTAAACCCATATGCTCTATGTAATGATTACTGATGAAGAAAACTAAGTATAACGAACTTGATGCTGAAGTAGAATAACCCAAACTTGTGTCTTATATGTTGCACCATCCACGTGACTCCAAACTTATAAATAAATCTGTGAAATGTAAGTAGATCGCAACCTCTTGACAATTATCCTCATCTTCTTTGAGACACCAGACCAAAGTGATAGCAAATGTGAGCATTAAGCACCATAAGTTAGATCACACACATTTGCTAGATTCGTCAAGTCTTCATCATATCGTTTCTAAGCATGAACAAGTTATCTTTAAAGTGTAACACCCACTTTAAGATATGATAAGAACACGCATCCGTGAAACTCCACTTCAATGTCAAATAGGTGATAAATAACCTTCTTCGTAACCAATTCTTCCATAAATCCCAAAAATAATAGCCATAAATCGTTTAAGAACATTTAAACCAAATCCAAAATCTAAACAGTAAACACCGAACAAACTTGTGCTTCTGTTTTGTCTAAGATCCCAAAGTGTGTGTTATCCGATATCGAGTAATGCTAGCAGTAGTAATTTATTAAACCCAAGCAGTAGTAAAAACTCACTGCTTGTTAATACTAGCAGTACTAAAAAAAATATAGGCAGTACTAATAAAATGCTAGCAGTACTAACTTAGTGACACTTATTCTGTCACTAATCCATTACAAAGATATCGCTAATCTGTTACTACACTGCATTCTCCTTCCTCCGAAGCTATTAGCAACACTTTTTTCTGTCACAAATCTGTTACTAAACTATCATAGATCTGATGACTCCTTCCTCCCTAGCTTTTAGTGACACTTTTAAATGTCACTAATCTGTCACTAAAGTGTCACTAATTCACATTCTTGTGTCGACCAGTACTAATGCATATGTTGCTTTTCCTTTTTGCTCATTCATGGCAGTAGTAAGTAACAAGAAAGAAGCTTGGCAGAATAAATAGTAAACGAGCAGTATAAACATTTATCTTTGACGAGCAGTACTAATATTGATAGTGAGCATCATTAAGTACAAACCAGCAGTAGTAATATACTTCTCATTCAAACACGATCCATAAAATCAAACCCAATAGCAGCAGTAATAATCTGAGTTCAAACCCAACAATACTAACTTATATTCGAGCAGTATTAACAATCAAAAGGCAGTATAAACTTGTATTCATTCCCAAGCATGCGTCAAATAGTCAACGCATAATAAACCACCAGTAGAGATACTTTAAAACAAAGTAATATGACACGTTAGAATATAAGTAACCTCAGTTGACATCGTTCCTTCTCCAGTAATGTTACATGCCCTTTGCAAAACTTCTTGAGGATTTAATAAACATCAAACAATAACCTTACTTGTCATATCAATTCCCTTCACGAATTGATAAACCCATATATCACATTTTGTTGTCGTTAAATCTGATAGCTAAACAGAAATCCATGGTGGTTTCCCTTTTGTTTGCAACGTGACTAAACAAAAACAACAACATAATCCTTTTAAACACACGAACCTGATTTCAGCTTGCCATCTGCTTTAAATTAGGGTTTTGTTAGAAGCCCTAGCGTCACCAAAATCGCCAATGACTTCATGAAGCTCGAATTAGGGTTTGAGTCGACCACCTGATAGTTGTTAACCTACTACTTTCTTTAATCGACCACTGCTATAATAACATCTTGATGTCGAGTTTTATTAGAGTTTTGGGTAACCCTAAATCTTGTCACCAATTGAATAAGTCATACATTCAGGACAAAATAAGAAAACATATATGTACCAACCAGATTGTATGAAGTTAGCACATCATCTTAAATCTTTCTGTTAGCTCATCTTCAACGAGATCATGTAGCTTCCAAGAAATCAAACCAAACCAATACAATCTTGGTTTTGAATACACAAATAAACGATTTCTTGTTTTTATCAGATTAGGGTTTGCCAAAAACCCTAATTCCACCAAATTCGTCAATTAATCAAACAAAAATTTGTCTCTTCTTTTTCTTCAAAAACACAACACAAAAACACCTTATTGACCCTAGATCGAGTGCCACGAGGCTCTGATACCAATTGTGGAAACTAAAGAATCGTTTAAGCTTAGATTGTTTATGATTTTTATATCTTCGAACTCAAAAGTAGTAACATTGATAACAATACTGCAGTAGAATATCATGAAGATATCTGTTATTAAAACAAGGTTTTATTATCATACGTTTCCACCAAGCCTCAATTCTATATGATCAGTATAGAATGGTTACCACCTGTAACAGGGATCAAAGATCCTTGAGGCTACATACACCAACTAGACGTCTACATTGATCCTGTATACACACACACATGTTTTTTTGGATACTAAACTACCGACATAATATCTCCTTTTTTATAGTAGCGTTCATCTAGGTTTACAAAGGATAAGAACAAATATAATTAGGAAACAAATAATATCTTCCTAACTTTTATCTTTATCCTCTATATCTTTTATCTTCTTAAGGAGATCTTTATATTTTAATATCTTTGACCAAATCTTCAATAATTCTCCACCAGCTTGTAGAATTCCAATTTGCTAGATTTAGTCTTTATGTTTTATTCTTTTATTTATTTTGTCTCATCAAATCTAGAATCCCAACATTATCCTCTTATTCTTATTCATCTCCAAACCATACCTAAGGACTTCTAATCTAACTATGGAATGTTCATGGGTAGATCCCTTCGGTTCTAGTTGGATCATAGGACTTATACCTAACCTTAACCACCTTATGACTTCATCGACCTCGTGAGTTATTTGGTTGTTGGGTATAGAGATAAAAACCATAAAACCTTAAAAATCAATCAAAGTGTTGATATAAATCAAGATGTTTTTGATACTTGGAGTTTTACTTTTTGGAAATATCCTTTAACATGATCATTGAGATTCGAAATTGTTTCGCACATGTGGGTAGAAGTTGCACACTTATAGTCTTAAAGATCACATTTTAATCACATTTTCTCTCCTTCTAAAAAATAATAAATCCTTTAGTATTTTAGATACCAATTGAATAAAATTTGAGACATAAAAAGTTTCATGGGGAGAAAAATGATACCATAGATTCGCATGAATTATTGAAACATTTTTCTATTTGCTCTCCTTCAACAGTATATGCGTGACACCACTTAATAAAAATTTGACACCACAAATATGTTAAAGATGGGAGTTTAGATGCATTGGTTGTAACACACATAGTATATGTACTAGTATACTAAATCGCTCATCAATGGACTTTATCCGAAGATAAACGCAAGAGTATGTGAGCATACCCTGGTGCACAGTGGTGTTGAAGATATGAGCACAAAATTTTGAAACGACATTCTATAGTTCTTGAAAATTGTGCTCATTCTTTTCTTAATAAAGACATTGGAGTACCATTATATAAATCCACTGAATGTTTTGGATATATAAAATTTTACTTTTATTAGATGTATCCAACAACATAAAAGGCTTTTGGTTTTAAAATCTCCTCCTTAAAAATTGATCCACATAAATATGACATTTTTTAGAAAATTGATACCATAATTTTGAGAAATAATTTGAGGAAGGGAATATTGAACAAATAATTTAAAAGATACCACAAATACTGAAGGATACCATAAGTATTATACCATAAGTATTTGATATTTAAAGTACTTGAAAAACTGTGTTCAACGTTTTTACAAACCAAAGAAAGAAGATTTCTCTTATTTTCTTAGAGTAAGCGCACTAAAGCATACACTCTCTTGTAACATTTGGGTCCGGGTTACAGTCTAAAATAACTGTAAGCCATTGTTATGAGCTCAAAACTTTGAATGTTTTGTAAAATAGCTCAAGACCTAGAAAATTGACTTTCTCGTTGACAAGATAAGTTTTCTTTAAAGATACACTTTCCTTACATTAAAGTCCAAGTTATGCACTGAAATGTACATAAGTCATTGAGAAATTTAGAAAGGACATGTTTTAAAGCGTTTAAACTCTTGCTCGAACTTCATTTACACACCCGTTTCAATGTTAATCGACATTTCTAGGTACGTGAATGTTATCGATTCCAAGAGACATGTCGAGAAGATTCTTTTTTGTAATTTTTAAAAAAATTTGATTTTGTATTATGTCTTTGAAAGATTTTCTATTTTTGTATTTTGTTTTTCTTAGTTTTATATTTTTGTATTTTCTTTTTCAAAAGTATTTATAAATCAAAATAAAGAGGAGAACAAAAATATATACAAGTCAAAGTGTTCATCAGCAGTGACAATTGGTCCTGTATTTGAAGTAGATGAAGTTGAATCAGATTGTTGTTGACTTTTATTAGATGCATGAACTAGTCAGTAAACAATGGTAAGACGCTTTGTAACAACTGATTGTTTCAATTGAAATATCGTAACACGACCGATAGACGTCTTCTCACTTTATCATAGGACGTCGTGACTGTCATATTTATTGTAGGAACTTCTATTGATGTTGTGGTGCGAGGCTTGAACCATTTTGTTCAAACATCATCGGACATTTTAGAGCGAGGCTTGAACCGTGTTGTTCAAACGTCATCATTCTTATTCATCAATTTTGAATCCTTTGTAACACTGGTTTCTGAGATATCAGTCTTTTCAGCAACCACACTTTGAGATTTTCCTTCTTGACATTATATGATAAACCTACACACAAATCAATACTTTGTTTCTTCTGAACATTGGTTGATATACCTACACTTATATCCAGAGTTTGTTTGCATTCATGAATTTTAAAAACATCTACATTGGAACCATGTGGGGGTTCTGATGACATCAAATAACGTCTATATTTTATAGCATCATTTATCCCATGTAATTAACCCATTTTGTATAATTATTGACTTACCGCGAACTCCATCTTGACCGGGTACACTACTCGTTAAAGTGTTGTTTTAGGTTTGTCGGCTAAATATAAATATAAAACTTAATAATCAAATAATTGACCCTACACGACAGCACATCACTACCAATACGTCGTATCCATTAAGGAAGATACGGTGTATCCGTGCCTACACTCACCAAATACCACAAAGGAAACAAGTCCACTACGCCGTATCTAGAGAAGTCCAATACGCCGTATTGAAGATATAGTATGTGAAGATTCTGGAAGATATCAAGCGTGGTCCCTACTCCAAGAAACTCCAATACGCCGTATCTAATCCCTTGGATACGCCGTATCAAACCGACTTCCAAACCCTATAAATACAAAACTCAAAAATGAGTTTTAAGTGTGCTAAATCATATTCTCGATACCTAAACCATAAAAGCCAATTTTCAGAGGAGTAAAGTGCTGTGAAGAGGTCTTTGCAACGTATTCCAATACATAGATAGACAAACGAGTAATTGCTTATATTTGTAATGTTTCAGTTTTTGGTATCATTCGTTAACTCGGTTAGTTTACCCTGTCTAAAACAATTACTCTTGTATTAATTATGATGTTTGAAGGCTAATACCTTCGGGTATTAGCCATTATTATGAAGATCTGAATGTTTGGTTTTGTTTATATCTCGATTGCTTAATTTAAAGTTGAATGCTTGTTTATGTTTATCAATTCATACTTGTTTATGTGCTTTTGTATGCTACCTATCATTCAACAGGATCTAGTGATATGGACTAAGTAATCTAGATGCCAGGATAACTCTCCATATAGTGATTTATATATCTAGAATCATAGGATCACAAGTATTGTCCTTCTAAAATCGTGCTAAGGATACGCATCTGGCTTAACTAGTTAACAAAAACTGCCTTTGGTTTATTGAACATGTTGACTAGTAGATGAATCTAGATAATTCAACAAATAATGTTCTGATTCCATTGGATAGTTGGACAAGTGGACTACTAGTGTATAAATTACCATTAAGCAGTAAGTAGGTAAAGTCTCTATGAGCTAGGGTTTAACAAGATCACCATTGCTTTAACCCATAAGATATATTATAATCAAGTAATAAGGATGCTTTATGCGGATGCTTTAATTGTGACAGAATTAATGTGTCTAGGTCTTAGGATGAAGTCCCGCCTAAGTCTAAGAATGATATGCCTCTTCAAGATAAGTAATCATTGCACTAAATAAACAAACCAACTTCTAATCGGATTAATGATGGCTAATACAGTTTTCTATCATAAGGCTCGACCGCTCTTTTATCTTCTGTTAATTTGCTTGCATGGGTTAAAGTGTCTTGAACTGATTGTAGTCACCAACCAAACCCGTGCCAGTCTCTCAGGCTGAAACCCCCCTTCAAGTGTTCGACACCCTACTTACCACGAATCTACCATCGACCGGGTACACTGCCCGTTAAGGTGTTGTTTTTTGTTAAATCAGCAAAATATAAATTTAAAATTTGAATCATAAAAATATACACCACACAACGACACATCAATTATATAATATAAAGGGTGATTTTCCTAGAGTTTTATAAGTTTCTATCGGGTTTGATATTGGTCCGTGAGACTAAACAAAAATAGCTCCAAATAGCCCTCTATAAGTTTCGTGTTTCAAGTTTTTCTTATCAACGGGTCTAGGTTGCTTGAAAACAAGGCCAAAGTGCATATAGTGAAACTCAATTTTGACCAAAAACACCATCTGATGACAAAATTTTATTTCGTTTTACTTAGCAAAAATAGTCAATCTTTTAAGGGTCGTAACTCATTCATTATTTGGTCTTTTTAGTTGATTCGAAAGCCTATGTTTAGGTGGATATGTGATCTACAGAAAAATCTATAGTCCCGACCCTTATCCGCAACCTAGGTGGGTCAAAATCAGGCTCAAAGATAGCAGGTCGGAACCTAAATAAATGGGATATATTCACTATGGTTAAAGGCAAATTTCTAAAGACCATATTTCGTTCGTTACTAGTCCGTTTAACGAGATTCTGACGGCAATGAACTCTCTACCACCCTAACTATCAAAACACTCAAGATGTCACCAAACAAAAACAACCGTCATTGGCAAGAAAAACGGGATGCAAGTTACAAGATCATACACTTTATACGTTACATTCATAAAATTAAAGTTTACAGAAACTTTATAAGTTAAAACTTGACATAATTTAAATCTCATTCCACTCAACCCAGTCCCCCTTGGGTTCATCTTTTCTCTTCTAATACCAATCAAAATCTTTGATTTGAACAACACCTGAAAATGAAACTCGAAAACGTCAACAATACATGTTGGTAGAGCTCGTAGGTTGACCTTAAACCAAAAAGCTGTGCCAATATTTCAACAGTGGACAATAGTGGGCTATATGTACAGTGAATATATGCTAACAAATCCAAAGCATACATCCCAGCATAGTCATATCTCAACAATCCAATAATAAACCCGAGCGCAACTACTCCCAAATCACTACGCACCTAAAGGGGCCTGCTGCCATCTGGATTATTATATTAGGGCGAAACCAAACAACAGAACCACTTGCATGCCAAACACCAGCACAAGAAGCGAGTACCACACAGAACCTTGCATGCCAAACACAACACATGCAAGTACCACACAGAACCTTGCATGCCAAACACAGCACATGCAAGTACCACACAGAACCTTGCCATGCCAAACACAGTACATGCAAGTAAGTCAACACATAATATTCACATAGCAGTCATAAGCACATAACTTGTCCCAAAAACAAAACCACATTTCGCACAGATCAATTCAAAACATTTCAAAACACATTTGAGTATCATTTTCCCCCAACGGAAAAACCAGTAAAAAGTGGGGCTACGAGAACTCACCTCAATCAGCAATCAAAGCAACCGCACAATCTCAAATAAAGCAGAACACAATAAATCTCTACGCAAGCGCACAATGTACCCGGCAACGACCTAATTAACACTCAAAATCAATACTCGTACAAAATTATCTTATTGTACAAGTGTTCGCCTTAACTCACACAAAATCCTCATTTTCGTCCCAAAATCCATTTCCTATTCATATCATTCCAAACTCATTGTCTTAAATCTTTAATTTCTTACAAAAACCATCATTTTATTACCAAGACTTTATCTCATTATCAACACTTTATCTCATATTATGGTTGTGTGGTAGATACGCGAAAACGACTCAAAAACACTTGGGCAAAGTGTGACATCAATACAACAAGCTCAACACCTCAAATTTCCGAACGATATAATCGACCAAAATACTCCGCGAAAAACTGACGAAAAGAAATGAGCAAGAGCTCAAAAGTTGAAAACAGTTAATCCGCACATTCGTAATACAACTAGAATATATATATATATATATATATATATATATATATATATAATTATTCAATAATTTAAGTAAAAATAATAATATTTTATTATCATTTTCGTCTTATTATCGGTCTAACAGGGTAGTAACAACATCTTGTCATTTAATATGTTCAAAATTTTTTACCTCAACACTTAATCTTCCTTAAGATTCACCCTTCCATTTTCTCAATTAAAATTGACACAACGGTTATAAATAGTAAATATTTAAGAAAAGTTTCGAGAAATTACATCTTTCGTATCGTATCAAATTTTCAAGTTAAATCACTATTTATCGTTAAAACATTGAAAATTTTATCTCTTTTTAGCAAAACTCTAAGTATATAATTCTTTCGAAAATTCGGCATGACCCGTACGTCTTTATGACTTTTTCCAAGGTATTAAACCTTAATCCAAAACAATTTTCACAAATCCGACGTTTTCCGACAAACACAATATCAATACCTTCGACATGATTTATCAAACCGTGGCAAAATAACCTCTTTTCAATCGACAAGTCTAACTAAAATCTTCCTCTTAGTCCAACACAAATTTCTTTAGTTCATTTATAAAAGTCCACAAACTCATTTTTTTTGGGTCATATGGTCCATCATGGTCTAAAATACTTAGCCTGATAGCGAAACTTATTCCATACTTCTTTTCATAATCCCCCAAAATACAAATCAACCCCAATGGACCTTAAGCCCATTAAGTTACAACAAATATAAATCAAAATCCCATAACCCGGGGCTCATTAAGCCGGAACAATAAGTTATAAGCTCATAATATAAATAAATCCAAAACTAATTAAGCCATAAGCTTTTTATGTAAGCCGAAAGACCCAATAAGCCATGAGCTTATGAGACAAGTCGAAAATCAATAAGCTCAAAATAAGCCAAAACTAAATAAGCTAAAAGCTTAATATATAAATTGAAATCATAAGCCAAAAATCCATAAGTCAAAAACCAATTAGGCCGAGCCCATTTGACACCAGACACAACAACCAAACGGACCCTAGTTGGGCCGGACTAGCCAAACGCACCCTAGATGGGTCAAAATCAAACCAAACGTACTCTAGTTGGGTCGGACCCAAACCAAACGCACTCTTGTTTGGCCAAACGGGCCCAACGCAACCTTATCCAAAATTAAATAAGCTACATTTAGCTTTTTAAATAAGCGTAGCCTCAAAATAAGCCCTTATAAGCACTTTTACAAAAATAAAAAATTATCACAACAACCATTTTATTTAAACTCAAAACCCTTTTTCTTCCTTTCTTTTATAAGCCGATGCATAAACACCCCTTTTTACATTTTTGTTTTCAAGTTTCGACCTTTATGGCGATCAACTTGTACAACTAGCGTCTAGACATCACCATAATCACAAAAGTACAACTTAAATTCAAAGTTTTTGAAAAACTTACTTGTTTGATGAGCTTGGTTTGATCGAGACACGCGAATAAGACTAAAACCTTGTTTCTACAACCCGAAACTACTAGTTATCAACCCAATAATGTTTCCTTAACCCCGTGTCTTGACAAATCTTCAAAAATCTTGATGTTTTCTAGGTGTGTGTGTTCGTCCGGTTATAGAGAGGACAAAGGGAGAGATATTTTTTTGTTTTGGTTTCAAAATGATGCATGTATGTGAAATGGTTGAGGTAATGGTGGTTATAAGTGTACCAAAGGGGACATGTTAGCTTAAAAATAGCCATCTTGTCTCTCTTGCTCTTCCTTAACCGAAAATGGATCCTAGGAGGGTCTCGGGTCTTCCTTTTTGTGTCGGGATCACTTAAAAACTCAATTTTCATCTATTTAAAACGTCAACCAAATTTAGTTATCATTTCCATTGCGTTTAAAATCATTTTTCCATAAACCTGGGTTATTCATACGACACTTATCACCTTAAATAGCTACAAAAATCCATTTTGAGCCGTTATCGGCCGACTCCGGACCGAAACATGAATTTTTTTACAAAACTCAACCGAACCTTGCTCATTCATTTAAAAACACTTCAAATCGCAAAATATAGCTTGGAAATTTATATTCACCCAAAATTTCACCTTTTTACGACTGTTACGGTCTTTTACCGAATTTCACGAAAACCACCGTTTTTCTGATAACTTTCAAATCTCACACTCACGATTTACAATTTAAATCAACATTATTTCATTATTATGAATTTATTAAATAAATAAACCCATCATCACTTTCCCAACTTCATAAATCTCCACACTTAAATAAAATGGCGTGCCGGTACGCGCTGCGTGACGATATTTCGCTAAACGCGAGAAAACTTCTAGGAAAGCACTGAGAACCTCAAAACCACTATAAAATAGAAAAACAAATCATAAATGATTCATTCACGAATTCAAAACTTCATCAAAACTCCCGGTTAAACCGAAACCGTTTTTTACGCTAAATAGTCAACATAAGTCAACTTTTCAGCTTTCATCAGGAAAACTGACAAGATCGAAAGACTCTAACATACAAAATTATAATATTTTATATGTAACAACCCCAAAATCAGGTAGCAGCGGAATAGTAACATTGGGGTGCTACTTCAAGTACAACAAACAAGATATAGGAAATGACCAAAAATGGACATTTTAAGATAATATTTCATTTATAGCAAAATATCAGAGTTAATACATTAGGTCCCATAAGTTTTTGATGTCCTAAACATCCAACATACATTTAAACAAAATGTCAAAAGATGACTTAAGTTTTATGAAATACAAAAGTTGCATATAATTTAGATAAAACACCGAATCCATCTCAAATGATTCCGCCACTGGCTCCCCTTACAGTCTCATAACCCAAGGGACTCTGAAATTTACATGCTAAAAGGTCAACACAAAGGTTGAGTGCAACCATAGGATGGTGGTAATTGGTGGTCCCACAAGATCGATGTAATAAAGGACTCAAAAACACCCCCCCCCCAAAATTTTTTTATAGTAGTCCAAAACGTTTATTTATATGCACCAACTCATTAACCGAAGCCCTAAACATATTTTGTCGCCCAATTGTATAGGAGCTATGCCAACACCCTAAAAATATTCTCAATGTAAATGCACCATGGTCAACTTGTGACCATAAATCTCGCAGTGAGGATTGTCAGTCCCTATAATCTCATCCACAACCCCGCAGCAGCTCACTACAATAGCAATTGAACGGTTTCATGATAATATATACCGGATGGACGTTAATTGGCAATAGTGTAACTAGGCAATAAATATACATGGCAGAATCTGGATAGCATACAGTTCAAACAACTTTGAAACACACTTAGAAAACACTTGTGTCCAATTGTAAAAATACGCACATGTAATTCACCCCGTAAGAGTTTGTATAACAATAAGTAGTAAAAAGGGGCGTATGAACTCACCATTGAGTACTGATAGTCAATAATCACAGATAAAAAGGTCACGCAACAACGTTTGATGCAACCTATTAAATTAAAGGTCGATAAGACCGAGTACTTCATTTAAAAACATTCAATATCAATATTATAGTATTACGTGTGCTATCGTTCGGCTATCATAATTAGATGAAGGTCAATGTCAACAGACGTTCGAGGAGTTTAGGATACATTAAATTCGAAAATCCAACACATCGCGATACGCCTCCGAAAGGCCTCATTATGAAAACTCCCTATAATAATAGCACTTTGATACCTGCCCCAATAATCTATATAGCATAATCACCGACTAATCGTTTTAGTAAAATAATATTTATAAAATGAAAACGTTTATAAATATATTTTTTGTTAAAACGACCTAAATTGGATCTTTTAAGCCCGTTGCTCGCGTTTCTCTTACAGTCCACTCTTTCGTAGTAAGACTATCTAGGGAGAGCATCTCTCATCTCTATTAGCATTTTTCAAGTACTTAGATATCTCTTCATCGATGCGTAGTATCTCTCAAATCACTGTTCACGTCTACGAGCGTACTATATATTGTCTCCACACGCTTTACATCTTGCGGCGTATCAACAGAGTAGCGCGAGCGTGAGATTCAACGTATTTAGCTAGAGAGTTAATCCCACACTTTACATATCTGATTCCTTCGAGTTACTCGTGAAGTTCTTAGAGATTAAAAAGTAGGTATAAGATTTATACATCTTACTAAGCATAACAAATTTCCCAACTCGACATTAATAGTGACACTATTCAGACTGTTCATCACACACATATACAAATTACTTTTAAAACTCTGCAATATATCAGTGAAATGTCGTAAATTTACTCGTTTATTCCGTTAGAACGATTCTTCACACGCCCGTAGTGAGCGCGCTGAATCTCGTAAATGCGCGCGCATATATCATAATTAGCCGTGAGCTGTTCTAAACTCCAACCTACCTGAATAGTCTCTACTTTCTATAAAAAATAGTTTTATAAAAGTATTTTATAGTAAAACACGAACTTTAACGTGAGAGCTTCGTTCACATAGCGGTTATACATCTATATACTCTATCCAATTACCAAGGAAATCTCATGAATGCTATTATTTTCAATCTAGCGCGCGCATCACACCTAAGGTCCAAGGGGGAGTGTACGTGAGACAACTGCCCTACAATCAATAGTATTTCATGTTCCTCTTTTATAAAACCGTTATAGTTTTCTCATGTACTTATTAAGGTTAGTAGTTTACTATAAAAACTCTTATAAAACCATATTTTCTAATATGGTGGCTCTACCGTAAATACACGAATGGATACTCATCTCACTCTCTATGAGATAGAGAGTACACACACATGTTGTCACTTGTAAACTCTATACCACCTATACTGAGATCTTTCGTTCTATTTATACCCTTGAGAACAGCTTTCATAAGCAATCTCTCTCTAACAACATAAACACACATATTAAATCACTTGAGAGCGATGTGTACTCAAATTTAATAAGTGGACACACATAGTATGACACACACACTTTATCTAGAGAAGCCTCGTGGTTTAAGGTACTCTATCTATAGTATCTATTCATCATAATAAGTGTAGAGCGAAATTGAGAAACTTCTATAATTAAAACAATGTATTAAACATCAATTCAACTAAAAGTCAGATAGTGAGTGTGTGAGTGTAGAGAGTGTGAGCCGGAAATAACATATACACATAAAATCACAACACAATCCCTATGAAGTACTTGAACTTAGAGCGATCAGAAGACTTAGTGATGTTGTATACACCATGTAAAAATGAGAGCTAAACCCGTAGAATTGAGAGAAGAGAAGAGAACTCCATAAGACTCTGTCCACAATGCCCTTCTAATAAACACACCCTAGCGATTAGGTTTCCAAAACCCTAATCTTTACTTTTTCTTCTTAATACTTGCAAATGGTGATCCAAGGCTTGTAAACACCTTAGAATACCTTAAGTATGTTGTGTATAGGGTTGTATAATCTTAGAAAATCAAGTTATGGATTTTGTTTTGAGGCTAAATGGTGCCGTGGGATTTGAGGTATAAAAGAGAGAAATAAAAATGAAATTTGCATGTAAAAGTTTATGGAAAGATCACTTATGCATGCATGGTATTTATAGTATAAATATCTTGCTAACCAAACCCTAGTTACTTTCTAACCCTAGTTAAGTTAGCATGACAAGTTGTAAAAGGTGTAAGAGATCTTTTATGTAATATCTAGATATTATGAAATGTTTGAAAAGTCTTGGTCTCCTTATATAAATTTCGGCATATATATATATATAAGATGATGTTATATTTAATATTTTGAGTATTGGGTATAATCGTGGGTATTCGTTTAGGCGTAGTTAGGTTTTAGAACTTCCGGGTATAGCTACAACGTATTTTATATGAAACTGTAAGAATTTTACTAGCCAATAAAAATAAAAGAACAAGTCATTAATTATCCTCATAATAATCATATAACACTTGCTTGATGTAAACATTTAATCGTTTAAAATGCCCTTTAAACATGTATGATCATTTTCAATCATATTTACGCGATTTAGCTTAACGAATAAAATTAAAAGTGAACGCGTACGAGAAAAAAAATAAATAGTGAAATTAAATAGTATTGTAAATGACCTGAAAATACGGAATGTTACAGTCCTTCCCCGTTAAATGAGCCTTGTCCTCAAGGCTCAAGTTGCGACATTTGACGAAGGTACGGGTTCGGAGAAAAGATGCGGATATTTTATCCGGAATTGGTCTTCTCGTTCCCAGGTATACTCAGCTCCTTGCCGAGAGTTCCAACGAACTTTGACTAATGGGATTCTTCTTCGCTTTAGCTTCTTCATATATCACGTCTCCAATCGATCTTCAGAGGTTCTTCAAACAAAACGGAGATTTTCATCAATCTCGATCTCATCCAAGGCACCTGAACATACCTGGCTCCGCCAAAACATTCTTGAGTTTTTTGAACACATGAAAACGTGTTCGTGAACAAAACTACTTCCTGGGGCAACTTCGAGCTGATAAGCCACCGTCCAACATGCTCCACGATTTCAAATGGTCCAACATATCATGGTGCTAGCTTTCCTTTCTTACCAAATCGTACCACTCCCTTCCATGGAGATACTTTAAGTAACACTCGGTCTCCAACTTCGAATTCAAGAGGCTTTCGCCTCTTATTAGCATAGCTTTTTTGGCGACTCCTAGCCGTCTTCAATCTTTCCTTAATTTGAAAAATTTTTTCAGTCGTTTCTTGCACAATTTCTGGTCCAATAAGCTGACTTTCTCCAACTTCAGTCCATATCACGGGGGATCTACATTTCCGCCCGTACAGAGCCTCGAATGGTGCGCACTTAATGCTTGTGTGGTAACTGTTATTATAGGAAAACTCAATCAATGGAAGATGAGTATCCCAACTGCCACCAAAATCCATAACACAAGCTCGAAGCATATCCTCCAGCATTTGAATAGTACGCTCACTCTGACCTTCGGTCTGAGGGTGGTAAGCCGTACTCATGTCTAGTCTCGTACCCAACGCTTCCTGAAAAGCCTGTCATAAGTGTGACGTGAATCAACCATCACGGTCTGAAATGATTGACACTGACACACCATGTCTTGCTATAATCTCATTGGTATAAATCTTTGCTAATTTTTCCGTCTTGTAGTCTTCACGAATAGGTAAGAAGTGAGCCGACTTGGTCAATCTATCTACAACGACCCAAATCGTATCATGTCTACTGCTACTTTTAGGCAACTTTATGACAAAGTCCATCGTTATCTTTTCCCATTTCCACTCAGGAATTTCTGGTTGTTGAAGAAATCCTGAGGGTTTCTGATGTTCGGCTTTAATCTTAGAGCACGTAAGACATCTGCTAACGTACTCAGCAATGTCTCTCTTCATACTAGGTGTAACACCTCCAAATTGGGTCACAGCGGAATAAGGGTCCGGGGCGTGTTACTTCAAGATCAATAGCACAAGATATAT
>BQNB010081009.1:0-29753 GCA_026074375.1 Tanacetum coccineum
TGTTATTATTGAAAGAGTAACAAAACAATCCAATGATCTACTAAGTGGTGAGGATAGACTGAAACTTTAGGAATTAATGGAAATTTGTACCAATTTACAAAGGAAAGTTCTTACATCGGAGGAGACCAAGACTACCCAAGCTGCTGAGATTATTAGTCTGAAAAAGAGGGTCAAGAAGCTGGAGAAGGGAAAGAAGACAAGAAATCACAAGCTGAAAAGGTTGTACAAAGTTGGTCTGTCTGCAAGAGTAGTTTCCTCTGAAGATGAAGCTATTTTAGGTGATCAAAAGGATGCATCCAAACAGGGGAGGAAGATTGCTAACATTGATAAAGATGCAGACATAACATTGGTTCATAGAGCTCAAGGGAGGAATGATGATATTATGTTTGATATAGATGATCTTGCTGGAGATGAAGTAGTAGTTGAAACTGAAGCTGCTTCTAAGAATGTGAACTTAAATGAAGACGAGGTTACCTTGGCTCAGACACTCCAAAAGATGAAGAGTACAACACCTAGGGAAAAAAGGTTGCTATAAGAGAAAAGGAGCAAGGTATAACTCAAAGGCTTCAAGCTAAAATTGATGTTGACTATGAATTGGCTCAGAGGCTTCAAGCTGAAGAACAAGAAGAGTTGACAGATGCAGAGAAAGCTAAATTATTTGTTCAACTCTTAGAAGCCAGGAAGAAGCACTTTGCAGCAAAGAGAGCTGAAGAGCAAAGAAGCAAACCACCAACCAAAGCACAAAAGAGAAAAACTATGTCTACCTATCTGAAGAATATGGCTGGATATAAAGCTAATCAGTTAAAGAACAAAAGTTATGATGATATTTAGATGTTATTTGACAGAGCCATGAAAAGGGTAAATACATTTGTAAACATGAATACTGAAGTGGTAGAAGGCAGTTCTTCAAAAAGAGCATGTGATGAGCTAAGACAAGAGACTATCAAGAAGCAAAAGCTTGATGATGATAAAGAAACAGCTGAGCTTCAAACGTTAGTGGAAATAATTCCTAATGAAGAGGAAGTAGCAGTGGATGTTATTCCTTTAGCCACTAAACCTCCAGTCATTGTTGATTACAAGATTCATAAGGAAGAAAAGACAAGTTATTACAAGATCACAAGGGCTGATGGGAGTTTCAAGTTGTATAAAGTGTTTAGTCAATTGCTTAAAATCTTTGACAGAGAAGACTTGGAAACTCTATAGAGGTTGGTAAAAGCAAAACATGGAAATACAAGGCCAATAAAAGGATATGAAAGAGTGCTATGGGGTGACCTGAAAGTCGTGTTTAAACCTCATATAGAACATGCAGTGTGGAGAAATCTAAGAGAAGGCAAAGTGTTGATTTGGAAGTTATTTGACTCATGTGGAGTACACTTTATGAAGTTTGACAATCTGCAAGTCTATATGCTAGTAGAGAAGAAGTATCCCCTAACTCCTACCACTATCACTGATATGTTGAATAAGAAGCTACAGACTGGTCATTTGAATAAAATGTGTTATCAGTTTCTTAAGCTCATTACTAAATAGCTAAAGAATAAATGAAGTGTTTGGAAGCATCCTCTTGGTGATTATTAAGCTTTGAATGAAGAAACTTGTAATTTTGAAGAAGAATTTCAAGTTTAGGGGAGGATTGTTGGGATTCAAAGACTTCTGAGTGCTATTGAAGTTGCTGCTGCTCAAGCTCAAGCTTAAAGTTAATACTGCTTAAGCATAAGTTAATACTGCTAAGGTTAGAGTTACTGTTGCTAAGCAAAACTTAGTGATGTTCAGTAATCCTAATGAAAAATATACTAAGTAGTTAATACTGTTGGAGTATATTACTACTGCTAGTGTAACTTAGTATTGCTGATTACTACTGCTAGTCTATGTTAGTATTGCTAGAGTAACTTAGTACTGCTAGAGTAAAGTTAGTACTGCTGATGAAGAATGGAAAATATTCTAAGTAGTTATTGCTGCTTGTATACAGTTAATGCTGCTAGTGTATAAGTTAATGCTGCTAGTGTTAAGAGTTACAACTGCTGCAAGGATTAAGACTGCTTCAAGATAATGCTGATGAGAAGAATACAGCTGTGTATACAATATGTATAAGTTGTATACTTTGACTATGTCATTGACCGTTGACCATTGACTTTGACCGTTGACCAAGTTTGACTTTCTTAATCATGTGCTTATTAAGTTCTTTTGATATGAAATTGCTATGCTTCTATGTGAATGAATACATGTTCTATCTGTTATCTAGGAAAATGTCAAAAATAGTTTAACAAATATTTCTATATCGAAAGACGTGTTAGTGATCTAAGTTGCATCTGATCTAGGGTATTCTCTTACATTGTTAGCATCGTTTGGGTTGCATTTGTTTGAGAGTATTCGAAAATCGTTGTTAGTAGCTTAGTGACCATCCGTTCTAGATATAAGAATATTTCAAAACAAACTATCTTTCTTATTTAAATGTGTTATACTTGGATATATCTCTTGTAACTTTCACCAAAGTGCACTAGGGTATTATTTATAATACTCATGCTCGATCTTCGAATTTAGCCCACTAGTGAAGAGGATTACTATACTAGTACTTGTACTATGTGTGATATTCCCGAGGTACTCAATCTTGTTCGAGAAAGTTTTTCCAAAAATATTAGTAATGATGTGTATTGATTTAATAAACTTTATTGCTACAGATTTTACACATCATTATCTGTTAATTTCAAAAATAACACAATGCCTTTGCAAAATGAATTTCAAAGACAAAAAGTTCTTATAAGTCTACTTTGAAATAATTTGTCAAAGAGTTGCAGATAAATTAGGATGGATATTAGGGCTAGTTATCATCTAAAAGCTGATAATGTATCCCTTTAGCAAATCAGTATATCTTCAGGGCTCAAAGTTACTTTATTAAAAGGAAATCTCACTCTCATGCGTATCATTCATTTTCTGAAAAGTTTTTCATCCATACAAATAATGCTATTTCTCTAAAGATTGGTAAGATGAACACTTTTATAAGCATGAGAAACATTAAAATTCTCGTTCATTCTTCCATCTTTTATCTCGTAGAAATAGTATCCCAGAACTTAATCTTAAGTGAGGATAACTAAAAACAGAACGAGAGATATAAATCGTATGTGAAAAGAAAAGAGCATACGTCTTGTGTCAGCAAAAGCAAGAATAAAGGCACGTGAGAAAGAAAATGACCTAAGTATGGACAAAAAGAAATGCCCGCTCATACAAACCAGACAGAGAGAATAAAAACAAAAAATGAAATAAATGTGTTTAAGTTTGTATTCAAGTGAAACTAATCAAAGTTTAAATCTTATTCTCAGAATTCAACATGTCAAAAGCAAATCCTCAAATAACAATTGTCTCTGAAGAACAGCTAGTTCCACATGCTAACATACTTGTAATCAAGAAGAACAACCAGCGTGTTGCTTCAAACTCAGATATTAATGATACTATGCTGAGATTTGTTGTTGGAATTCTAAGGCACCACAAGCTATACAAGACGGTTTCCTTAACTACAACTGTACTGATCATCTACCTACACCAGTTTTGGACAACCATAAATCACAATGCAAACAGCCATACATTCACTTTTGAACTAGACACTCATACTTTTACTCTCACACCTGGACTACTCAGGATTGTATTGCAGATGTCTCCTCCTGATCCCAACAACATTATACCAAACCTCCCTCAGAAAACTAAATTCTTGGGTTCATTAAGACACTTAGTTATGATGAAGATCCTAATACAAAGATGATTGATGTCTCAAAAATGGTCGCTACAAGACTTCATCAACCATGGAGAGCTATTCTGAGTGTTCTCAACAGAAGTCTTACGGGAAAAGACTCAAGCTGGGACACAGTTAAACTTAAAATACTTCAGATACTTTGGGGTATCGTTCACTCTGCCAATTTGGACTTTGCATCATTAGTTTGGGACGAATTTGAATGGAAAACATTTGACAGATCCTCCAGACCATCAAAGATGTCTAAGCTGTTGTACACCCGCTTCACCAAGCTTATCATCAACCACTTTCTATCTTGCAACAAGAGTATTACTCATAGATCCAACTCTAAGTTGCACAGTGCACAAGATGATCAACCCATAACCAAATTGTCAAACATTGTTAAAGGTGACTACAAGTTTAGAATGGAGATTCTCGATACAATGATCAGTGATGCAATCAAGAAGTCAGCAGGATACAACCATTATATAGCTAAAAGGAAGGAAAGTGCAAAAGATAAAATTGTTGATGAACCAAAAGAGTAACATGTATCTCTAGTCAAAAGTAGAAGAGGAAAAGGATTTATATGTTATGGTGATCAAGCAGTGAATGTCCCCAAGAAAGATGATGTGCCAAGGAAAACAAGATCTATCCCTATCGCTAAAGAAACAGTTGTAGGTGAACTTGTAAATTCCATCAGTATTCAAGAACCGTGCACTTAATGACGTCGAAGGAGTCACTTGACAATTGACAGCCAAATTGACGATGTTGTTGTAGATACATATGTTGAGTGGGGATAGAAAGCCAAAGGTTATATAGTTGAAGATCTCGCAGTTCAGTCTTTATTAGACCTACAGAAACGATCTAAAGCAAGCAGACTTGAGAGTTTAAAGCAAAAGAAGCAAACAGTTGTAGGAGAAGGATTGAGTACTGCTCATAACAACCACTATGCTAATTCAGATACTGACATTGATGCAATACTCTACGCTTCATGTCAGACACAACAGAGGAAATTAATAATAAAACTGATGATGCTGACAATTTTGATATGGATTTATCTTATGATAATCCAAACGGAGATGATGATGATGATGCAAGATTTGGTGTGTTCATGTACAACAAGTCCACTAAAACACCCAAGTATACCTACTTCAGTCCCAAGGTTACAAATTCCTCATTGGATTTCATTCAGAATCTTTTGAATGAAACACCTGCTAATGAATTAACGGATTTTGTGAGTAATCCAATTTATACTAATGCTCAAACAACCTCAGCGGTAATTTACCTAGAGGGAAATACTGAGTTAACAAGCTATATATCAGGTGCATCTGAAGTACCACTTGGTACACATGTAGATGTTCAAGCAACAAACGTTTTATTGCAGGAAATGTTTCCGGACGAGAATGCTCATCATATACCATATCTACTAATAAAGAAAATTCCTTATACTGCAACTACTCCCCAACCAAGCTCACTTCAAGCCAAAGCAAAGAAGTTGATGCAAAAGGCAAAAAAGAATATGAGGAAGATCAACTTCAAGAAGGCAGTCGCACAGAATTTCAGATAATATGATCAGAAGCTGAAAGCTCTCACAAGTTTCAATGTTTCTAAAGCATTTGAAAAAGTTCTCTAAGCAAGAGTTCTGACAGAGACAAAGAAGCTTCTACATACTCATATCTCGAAAGCCGTTGCAAACTATGTTAGGCCTTGTCTTACCACCTTTGTGATCGATGTTATGAGAAACAACCAAATCAATATATTCACTCAATCATCCACCTCCACTGATGATCTCTCAGAAATGGATCTAAAGTTAAAGTTGCTGAACCGAATTCACTTGAATAAGTCAAATGAGACTCATACTACTTATTAGTAACTTTATGACACCCTTTATGAGTCCATCACTCTCGATCAAGAAGTACTTAATGCTCAAGATGAAGAACCATCCTTTTATAAGAGGTCTCACGATAATCAGGATCCTCTAAATAATCGTGAGGGGGAGAATAGGAAGAAAAGAAGAAAGGATGTTGGTGAACCTTATTCTAGATCATTAACGCGAAACAAATCTCCTATGGTTCATGCACAAGATGACACTCCTTCCATGCAACCCCTAGACCAAGAAGATGAAAATGTTTGGAATCATCCCAATCTAGAATAGTTTCCAAAGAAGTCGGGATCAGCTAATGCTAAAAGGAGAACGACATTGTTCGATTTACTCTTGAAATCAGACATTGATCAAAATGAGAATCATATTCTTGGACCATCTATTGTCGCTATAGCAAAGAAACTTAAAGCACTTATCCAGAAGGACGAGCTTACAACAGCAGATCTTGAAGGTGCAGAACTAAAAAGGCTAAAGCCGCAGTACCAGAACAATGTGGAACTCGAATACCATGTGGATCAACTCAAAGAAATAGTGTTATCAGAAGCTAAGTGGAACAATGATGAAGATGATGTATCAAAACCCAGATCGTTTGAAAGACACATGTCTAAAAATACAAAACCACACCCTTCTTTCTACAACAATGATTTCTACTACCTTGTGAGCCTAAGCACGGAAGAGAAGTACACCGCTTCTATTACCAAGCATTATGATGAAAGATACTACATCCAAGGTATAGAAGATATGACCTCTGATAGATGGTGTAAATAAACTCATCGTTACCACTTTGAAGCCCTTAATGGTATTCACCATTGGGAAGATAGCAGAATTGACTTCTTTAAAGCAGAAATGAGTAACCGATCAGAAGGGAAAGTCAACTCAGATTTAAGGATCAAATCAGTTGTTCGTATCGTGGTAAAGAAGAAATAGGGTTATGATTTTCTAACATCAACTGTAATCAGGAGATCCGATGATCAAGAGTATGAGTTCAGCTATGCAGATCTTCCTTGACTCAGTTTAAGATGTTGAAGACATGTATTTACTTCAAGTCCAAGATAAACTACACCATCTCCCATTAGAATTCGTAAAAGACTTCAACAATCCCCTTCTCCTATTCATCTGATTCAAAACAGGGTTAAAGATATTCAATTAGGAGTGGAAAGTTATCAGTAAACTCTTAATCTCACCAAACCCATGAGGTTCTTTGAAGGAATCGACCAAAGGATACCATTCATAATGACTACAACGCATAAAGGGGTTGTGTATCTTAATCAACACAATGTTAAATCCTTAATGAGGCTAAGTAAAGTGAAGAAATTATGTGATGGTACACTTGAAAAGATTCGGGAAAACCTGATTGATATGGTGACAAAGAACAAGTTGGGTAAAGGCAAGAAAAGGTTAAAGGGAAGAGATTAGACTGACAATGATGTCGTGAAATCAAACGAGATGGTGAAGAAGATTGATCAGACACTCAAGCGCAGAGAGCGGCTCAAAAGGTTGGAAGAGTATGTTGGTGGACGTCCCAAGACTGTTAATCCCCGTACGTTTGTAAGGCCTATGTAATCGCCCCTTAAGGGGAGATTGTTAGAAACACAGAAAAGTGTTGATTATATAGCCATTTATCTAGTATTAACAGTCGAGGGATTAGTTTATACAAATAAGGAAGGACTATGTTGTAATAAGTACTATACCATAATTGCTTCCAAGTCCCTCCTTCCTTACTATAAAAGGAGGGCTTAGGAAAGGAATTATGGTGGTGATTTCTTTCTCTCTCTAATCTAATATTTCTAGTTTTCTCTCCTCTCCTCTCCGCCTTATCACCCACGTCTCTCTCTCTCTCTCTCTCTCTCTCTCTCTCTCTAAAATAGTGTAGTATTTTGTGTGTAATTGATATCATATCATTCTATAAGTCAAAATAAGCTTTACGTCAAGTTTGTTATTTATATCCATGTTTATACACTTTACAATAATTTCCAATTATTCATCATAAATCGTAACTCGCTTGCTTCTAAACATTTTTGAAAACTTCTAACACGAATGGAAAGTATTTATATAATACTAAAACTTTTTCTAAGGACTCTATAGCTTATTCAGACTCCAAAACGCCCAAAAATGTCATTAAAAACATCCGATCAGCTTGCTTTTTATAAGAAAATATTTGCTAGAAATTCAATAAAAATGCATTTTTTAGTCCAACTTCAAAAGGCGGTAACTTCTTCGTTACAAGGATTCACGACACGGCCGAGTACTACTTTTAAAGGTAAGATCGAGGACTACGAAAAGTCTTTTACGAGTTTCCCTTAGCTCGGACCAGAAATGGGACAAAAACGCAAACGAAGATTCTGATGAGAATGTATTTTATTTAAGCAGTTTTTCAGGAAAATGATTAGTTTTTACCCAAATCTCAAATAGTCATACTCATTTGTTTTAAGTCGGATTTTAATGAATTTTATATTCACGCGTAGGTATTTAAGTCTACTTTCTATTTTTCAAGCCCTCGGCTAACCAAGTCGAGACTTACTGGCCGAAACATGCCAAAAACTATCCTAATTAGCAGGTATATATTTCATAGTTTACTACTTTATTTCACCAACAAATCACAACTTGATACTAACCTAGTCCCTTTTATCAATTTTCATCATTTCGCTAATAAAACAATAACTCCATACTAACCTAATTTCTTCCACCAATTTATCAAGAACATCAAACATACAAGAACATAACATATGATACATTTTTACTAGTTTTAATTTATTAACACTCTTTTTAACAACAAAACCATATTATCAAAGTAACATATAAATTATCAAGAATATGTGTATTATGTGTAGATCCATATTTTGAACATTTATTTCATAATATTTACTCAAGAAAATATTTAAGATCTTTGCTAGTTTCTTTTAGAAAAACAATTTACACAAATATGATGGTGATATATTTACATGTATGTAGTGATGATAACATATATGTATGAAATGAAATCATGAGATGAAAATGAGCACCTTAATAAGATGATGAGATAAGATTAACATGGTTTACACACTAACAACTCAAGTACTTGAATATCTAAACACCTAAACCCTTAACTTCTTTGGAAAATACTTGTATAAAATCAAAACCCAATTCTTCTTGTGTTGTTGTTGTTTGCCGTGGCCAAGAGAGAGCAAGGAAGGAGAGAAAATGTTTTTGCTAAGTGTATATGTGTGAGAAAATAGCTAGTTACTTCTTTCTTATTTCAAAATTACTTAAGGCATGGTCTAAAGTGGCTTTACATGTGTATAGTAAGAAATTAACTAAAAATGGTGGTTTGTGTGTGTTCTCCTCTTGTTGTCCGGTTACAAAGAGAAAAAGAAAGGGTTAGGTAGAGCTTGTGAGAGCAAAATTTGGTCACAAGAAGGCATAAGACTTGTTAAGCACATAAATGGTAATGCCTTTGTTCAAAAATGTTGGTATTGCCTCTTTAGGATGTTGTTTTGGGCGGCAAGATAGGAAGCAAAAGACAAAAGCATAAAAACTTTGGTATTTTGATTATTTATGCATGCATATGTATGTATAAGTAAGGTGGTGAATGCTTAATGCATGCATGCACGGACTAAACCGAGAAATTCAAGCATTTACGTAAAACTTGCAAAATAAATGTGTTGACTTATAAATTATGTTTGGAAAAGTCATATAACACATATTTGACGTAACCCATTTTTGTTTAATGTCGGTTTACATTTAAAGTTGTTTTTTGGGTTACGCGATTTAACTTAATGGTTACACGTAAAAGTAAATATGTAAACGTTCAAAGTAAATAGTTTCAAGTTCATAGACGTGTAATGACTTGGTAAATATGAGTTGTCACATTTTCGTTGCAGCCATCGCCGATGTTCGGTACCACTTTTGTGTCTGCATATTTGAGCCTCACTTTTACACTCTTGCGTGGATGCGGTTTACTAACGTCTGTATCTTGAATTTAATTATTTTTATTTTCTTTTGATATACATAATCAACTCTTACATTGGTTTCCTCCTTTTGCGACTTCCCGTCGAGCTTTTCTGTGGGATCAGTTGTTAATATTAAGTGACAGCCTTCGCCGAGAGTCCTGTTTATTGCGCTTACTTAATAGGGACACCTGGTCCTACGGGAACTTTAGACTGGAAGTTAGTAAAAGGACATTGCATTGTTTCCTTTGGCACCTACACTAGCGAGGCAGTCACAACAAGTGTATGATTGCAGCCGTTTTGGTTTGCCAGATATGTTGTCGTACACATTAATCTGAGCCTAGAAAGTTGCATTTCTCGCGACGACACAATAGGTTATTGTAGCTATAATGGCTGTTTTTTTTTCATATAGGATTACATAATTGACCTTGGTCGTCATAAAATATTCTAAGCAGTTATTTGAGATTAAATAGAACAAAGAAGATCCTTATTTGCTTCTGTCCTTATCTCTTGCCATCTGTAACATGTGTATGGAAAAGATGCAAGTTCTCCTGCAGCCGATACAATCCTAACTTTTCAAACTGCGTTTCCGATCAACTATACATGTGTGCCATCATCTAGAGTAAAGCATGAGAGAAAATTAGGATCTTTGTTGATTTCATAATTCTTAAATAACTGCTTAGAGTATTTATTTCGAACGGGTTCAAGTGCGTGATATTACTAGACAAGTATTCCTCTTGACGTCCAAATGGAGTTTTTATAAGTGTTGGATATCTATTCTTATTTTGGTGCTTTAATCTGTATTGATCTTAATCCTAAACTCCTTTCACTAGTTTCCTCCTTTTGCGACTTCCTATCCAGCTTTCCTGTAGGACCAGTTCTTCCTATTAAGTAACAGCCTTTGACGAGAACCTCGTTTAACGCTTTTACTTAATATGGACATCTGGTATTACGGGAACTGTGAACATGATGTTAGCACCATACGTGATGTATTTCTTTTACTATATGATTCATGGTAGAAATGTATTTAGCACAGTTTCTAGTTCAAAAGTTTTCTATAGGATCATTTGTTCCTATTAACTCATAGCGTGCAACGAGAACTCCGTTTAATGCTTTTAGTTAATAGGGACAACTAGTCCTACGGAATTGTGGACATGAACTTAGCAAGATACATGGAAATGAAGGCAATAGGAAGTTAGTAATAGACGTGAAACTACTAATAGATATGACAGTGGTGACGAAAGCGATAAGTATATTCCTTTCTTAATAAGGTGTATTGGTAACCATATTTTCATTAATCAATTGTCATCCAAATCGATAAAAAACCAATATTATTGATAAATCGAACTTACTAAAAGAGCATTAGGAAATTGAGAGATAAGGTCTTGACACTAAATTTGATGCGAATTACGTTTTCGTCGTCTCCTTTTTCATCTCCTGGCCTGATTTATGTAAGTGCTCTTTACCAATAAAATCAGTCTTGAGTGGTTATTTAATATTATACTTACGCGTGACAGTTAGTTATGTTATATAGTACGTGTCTTATTCAGTATAAAATCAAACCAAGTATTCAAATTCGAAATTGTTCGTATACCTTTCATAGTTACACCTATGCTTAGCTCTTTATCATAATTAATAAAAATATTTCGAGTGACATAGTTAAACTGTTATTATTGTTAGAACAAGTAATGGATGTCCGTGCTTCATCGCAGGAATTTTTGGTTCAGCGTATGATGGTTCTCTACGACCTTGTTTAGTTTGGGCCATTACCTAAAACATACAACACCACTATTGTTTCAAAAAGTAAATGAATACAAAGTCTGTGTAGTACAAATCAACATTCGGAGTCGACTTCTTTGAGATAATAGGCGCCTTGAGATAACTGGATTAACACTACTTGTAAGCTCTCCTTTCATATATAGATATGCCTTTACTTGTTTCCTAATCGTAACAAAAGCTTAGTATAAACACACATATTAAAATTCAGACATTAGAATAAAGAGAAAAGAAACACAACAACTCTTTAGTATTGTTTTCTCTAAGGAGAACATATGGTGAGATCCAGAACACCTTTTTTCTTCACAAATGCTCAGTTTCCATATCCTTACTTCCTATGCTCATCAACGACCACATTTTTCTGCAACAGAAATCACACTATCCTACATTTTTTAGATTACTTATCTTGACCCGTAAGCCAATTCACCAACATGGATCGAGAAGTGATGCGTTTCAAAAGCTTTAAATTTATAATACTAGAATTACCGATTATTAAATTGAAACACACGGGTAAAGTATAACCCACGTATGTAGTATAATATTTCAGGTAAGACTAGGTCATCCACAGGGATTTGACTATGATCGTATAATCGCGAGTTTTAAGACAAATATTAATTACTTTTTCAGATGAGATATGATTGATGATGATTTCAATAATGAAGAGGGATGACTACTCAGATAGTTTCATATAATGCCTAAGCAATGGTAATGATTACGATCTTCGATTTTTAGGACTTAACTTATAAAAAGGTTTTTTTCGTCAAAAAATGTTTTCACAAATTAACTTGTTTTAACTTAAGACTTAGATTAGATAATTTAATAAGATGTGTTGTTAGTGCAAATATTACGATATTTAATCTATACGATCTCTTTATGTTTTGGTGATGACAAACATGTAACTTGTAATACATAACGTAAAGTGCGCAAGTTACTCGTAATCACAAATTATCAATGCATACATGCATCAACATTACTCGACGTCTCAAGTCTGCATCAAGACTGACATTGGTTTACACCCGACGTAAATCACTTAAGGTATGGACAAACAAATCATTAAGCATGATTAGTGATCAAGAAAATATTTTAAACCTCACTTTTAATTCTACAACAGTAATATTACACAAAAATACTTTACTCCATGTTCTCTAATAAAACAAAAGTTTTATAAAACTTAAAAATTTAAATTTCAAATCCCCCCCCCCTAAAAGAAATCCAGCTCAGCCAGATAAACCATTTCCCCACCAAAGGACAAAAAATTGTAGCGTCAGTCTAGGGCTGACCCCTTCGTGCCTAGGCGGCCCCCCCAGATATTATCTAGGGCCGCCGGGACCGCCACCAGTCATGACCTGATTAATATTCTTGTCTATAAATACTGCACTCTCCGCCTTTAGAAGATACTAATCCCCTCTTTTGCAACAGATTTTTTCAATTCTTTTCTCGATCTAAAATCCCTTTTCTCTCTCAAATCACATATCACTACAAAGTTTAATCTTAGTTTAAATTTATCAAATATTCTATCCTTGTCCTTCTTCCCTCATGTGTCAAGAGAAGCACCTTCGGTCATCTTCAAGATCGGAATTATGTAAGAGTCTAGATAGTCCAGTTGTAACATTTGTCACATATAAATCAGTCATGTTCCTTCCAAACGATTAGTATGTGTAGATCTGAATGGTGTGTACATTCGGAAGGGTTGATTATGGGTTGGTTAGTATTTTGGGCCTATATTTGGATGAGTTTATTGTGGGTTGGTTAGTATTTTAGGCCTTAAAATACACTGGTGAAGTGGTAGATTGGTTCTAGCTAAGATTAGGACTCGACATCTAGCTTAGTGTCGGAAAATAATGTAAGTGACGCGGTTTATGTGTTTAGGCCATAAAACACAAGGTTTGTTATGTTGGGCCATAAAACATAACAGGTTTGGTTGTACTCGAAGAAGGACTCAACATCTAGCTTAGTGTCGGAAAATAATGTAAGCATTGGTATAAGGTTTTCTCCGCCGAAAGGGAGCTTGTTGATTAGTAAAGTAACTCTCAAGTTGGATACTCGAGGAGTGGAGTAGGGCGAAGAGGAGCTTCGTGACCGAACCACTATAAATCATCGTGTCGGTTTGCATTTTGTTTTACCTTTCTCTTTACTGGTGTCTTTACATTTATCGCTTTACTTTTACACTTGCTTTGTGCTTATGATTGTGTGAATTATTGTGTATGTTGTGTTAGTCATGGTTGTGTAGCTCTTTATAGTAAACATTGTGAGTTTAGATATATTGGTAGAATATGCGCTAGTAATTGTAAATCCATTATTGACACCTCTTATATTGCATCAAACTTGATTGGTGATTTGATACAAATGATCTAGTCCGAAAACCTCTTTTGGAGGCGGTCCCTTTAAATAGGGCGGCCCCTGATGTACTAGGCGGCCCCCATATATTTATGGGACTACCGGCAGAGAGTGATATTATCTTTGATCTTGAATTTTTAAAGGAAACGTATTTACCCCCCTATGGTTTCCATAATTGGCATCAGAGCCACGTCGCTCTAGTTTTCAAAACAAATGGTTTTTAAAATAGAGTACGATCCATGTTTTGAAAACTAGAGCGACGTGGAAAGTGTTTTGTTGTTTGATTCGTACTAGTTTTGTTATTAAATATACTTTGTATACTAGCTTGAAGGAAAATTTTCTCAGAAGAACTTGGAAGTGTCAACTTATGTTTGTCTAAGTCGTAAGAGTAGAAATGATGTCTAAAATACGAAATTTATGTGCTAGAACAACTTTTTAAAGTCCTATGTTCTATAGTTAAGTTACAAAATGATTTTGAACAAAAAACGTGTTTTGGGGTCACTGGTGGCAGTCCCATAAATGTTCGGGTGGCCCCCAAATATATTTGGGAGTCGTCACCTTTATGGGGGCCGCCTGTCTGTTTCGTCAGTTTTTTTGGCAAACTTCAAAAAATTATATAAAATCAACCGTAAGCCCGTTGAAGTCGTGCCACCCGCCATTTCGAAGATAATTAAGTCTAGTTTCATTTAAAAATACTTCCAAACTTAAGCCAGTCAGAAATGCAAAATACTATATAGTGGTCAAAACTATATGTTTCTGTTTGACGTAAAACTTGTAGTTTACCTTTTCTTTCAAGTCGAGCATTTCTAGTCAATTTATCCTTGAAAACATTGATCTTGCTTAATTTTTAAAATGGAGAGGAAACTATTTTTGTTTTCAAATAAAATCAAGCTATGTATACATCGTTATATCTAATACACAAAACGACGACGAATATCCTTATGTGTATGCTAGATGATTATGTGTGTTTAACTTTTGTTTCAACTTGGTTAATAGATATTAATAAGTAATCATTACTATTTATAATTGAGCTAATTATATATTTAAACACATGTGCCATGTATGCTATTTGTATGTTACGAGTTTTCCGTATTTGCCTAATAGGAATTACGCTAGATTTCTTGCGTTAAGTTGCAAAATTGTTTATGCATTGCATATAGGCACAGATCACTATATTTACAAGTGTTAGATAAACATCTTGTAGATTATTTTGAGTGTACTAACCCATTTAGAAACAAGAGTTAAATAGTTTGTCAAGTGTGTGGAAAAATAATGTCGTAAGATCATATGTTAGAATCCGTCACTAAAATATTTCCAACACATTAATTGTCTTCCAACAAGATGTCTAAATCTTTTCATCATCTTGCTTTGTTTGACCTTGGGTTGGTTAAACAAAAGAAATATCATATTAATACATTAGTATTTAAGTAAAAGAAATTTTATTTTTTTTTGTTAAACTTTGCTTGTGCTTGCATTGTTCTAACACACACACACATAATTATATTCTTTTTATAAACATATAGTATTTTACAAAAGATGTGTGTTGTATTAAAATGGTTAGAAAAATCATTCATACACTAATAAAATGTCAAAAACTATGCATACTATGCATAACAACAAATAGTTTTTCACACAAGCAAAACATATGACAATCATGAAGTAGGAAATTAATTGTCCATTTATTCATCAACCTACACCACTTTAAAAACCAGTCTTAGGATTAATGGAACACACTATGAAAATCTTTATTTGTTTCTTTTAAAAGAGTTCGTGAGGGTCAAGAAGATTTCAAATGATATCAACTATTATTCAAACTATGATTGATGTTATTATTCGAATCTAATTGACAAGTTTTTGAGTATGGACAAGAATCAGATTCTTATTTGTCTAGCTTTAAGATTATATCAAAATATAACAAGAGATATTATCTTAAACCTACATACTCAATCACACTCGATTGATATGAAAATAACGACATCCTTTTCCAAGACGATAAGAATATGCATCAGATCATAACTCACACTTGTGTAGATGATGTCATATTGAGCCTACTTGTCCAATAGTTGTGTATTCTATATACTTTGGCTTAATATATGCATTAAACTACACATGAAGTAGGATTGACGACTTGAATATTTCATCCGAAATACTCAAGTAATTTACCTTGTAATGCAATTGGTAAAGTCATTGTTTCCGAAAAGCCAAACATGAGCAAATGCATAACATATGTAACTTTGCTCAAACAATTCAAAAACACAACTCAAAACCCAAACTATCTTCTCATCAAAACTCTATCTTACTTTACCAAATAAGCATAATATTTCTTCCTTACCAAATGAGAACCCTTTAATCATCTAAGGTTAGAATTAGGAAGAATTGAACATATTTCACAAACCATTATCGTGCTTTGTTTCAATAAGTGATCGTAAGAGGATTTTTAATATGAAGATGATTATTATTCAAACGATAATCAATCTCATCATTCAATCTAATTACAAAATTGGAATATGAACATGAAATCGAGATTAGGATTTATCTAGATCACAAAAATATATCAAATCAAATGACCAGAGTTATTTTTCCGAGTCTACATGTTGAAACCATCCTCGGCTATTACATGTCAATCACATAAGGTGATTTGATTAGTCATTCCATTCAACTCACACTTGCAATAGACTGTCTCATTGAGTCTAACGTGTTCAAATGTTGTGTTTGTAGCTTTGGTCCAAATTTAACATGCTAAACTTAACACACTCTGAGTAGGATTGACGACTTATAAATTTCCATCAGGAAACTCATAAGTACTCCAACTTGATGAGCAAGACTTAGATGTCATTTCTAAAAACTCAAATTAAGAACTCGTGTAACTTATATAAGCTTTCCTAATAACCTAATGTCAACACCATCTCCCAAATAATAATAATTAAAAATGATTCTTGCCCAAATTCGGCACTTCTACGGATCGATGGATCCTTCGTCCTAAATTCATCTTCGGTTTAGGTAGATCCGCCCTATGGCATTAGATTTAAACATCTTCCTCTTGCCATTCTCTTGCTTAAAAGTCAAACATAGATGTAACTAAACTTTAGTTAATCATCATTATTTCTACAAAGAAACAAACACAAGATCTATTAAGGTAAATAACCTTAATTGGATTTCTCTCATAAAAGACATGCAAAGGTGCATTCTTTGAACACTCTCAATATAGAGCATTACACATTGTCACTTTTAAGCATACTCCTAGGTCCTAGATGACGCATTCTTTCTTATAGCTACAACAACTTGCTTGCTCTCTCATTTAACCTTAGAATTCATACATCTTGATTAGGATTATGTGAACCGAAATTAAAGTACATTAGTTGAGTCATAGTAGGCCTTGTATGAAAAGACAATACAAATTTTATCTTTGCTACACTTCATTAGGCAAATATAGGATTTCTATTTTGTCTAAACATGAGAATGAATACTGGAGAATCTATTGCACTAGATATTCAATTTGACCTAACGGTTAAATTGCTTCCAAGAGTGAAGTTGGGTTCGTGGTATAACCTGTAAAAATGGTCGTGTTTAGCCTGAATTGAGCACCACTAGTGATAGTCTCATATTCATTCTCTAATTTGACTAAATGACTCCTCCTAAATATGCCTAATGATAGTCTACATCGATAAACTTTGTATCTCATTAGGAGTGCACACTAAGCAAGTAGATATTAGGTTTCTTCTTAGTCAATCTAGACTACTTGCATCTCACATATGTGCTTTGAAGTTTCATGATGATAACGTGCTCTCATGTAATGCAATTATATGCTTTCATGTTTATCTTAATGCTCAATGTTTATTTGCTTAACTATTGAATGCATGTTTGTTGTAAAAGCGTTTGCCTTTTTCTAGCAATTTAGATAAAATATTCCTTAGTTTATCTAAATAACACATGCTCCTAAGTGTTAAATGCTAACATGTTTTACATGATGATTGCATTTAAAATTATCACGTTTTGTATGCGTCATTTTACATGACTTACGTGTTAATTGTGCACCTACACTATGTTAGTTTAATGTATGACATTTAATCATTAAAATGGTCAATATAGTTACAATCTAATCTTCGTTATTATTGTGTTGATGCATGCTTAGATAAACTTTCATGATTATATCTATATATCTTATGCATCTAGGTATATATTTTTTTTTCTCACACTATAATATTTTCCTTCGCGTCCGGGTCACTAATCTAAATTTTCAAAAGAGTCATAAAATGATCTTAAATCTTCTAGAGTCTTCCTTTACACATTTCTTTAATCACCATCTCTCTTTCTTCCAAATAATCCACTTTTTGTCACATAAAAGTTAGATGCAAATCTAATACCCTTCCAAGTAGGTTTGACAACTTAAATATTTCATCCGAGATATTCAAGTTTCTTTAACTTGCAATCGCAAACCTTAAAGGTCATGTCCGAAAAATCCCTATTCAAGCCTTTTAACAACATTAGTTAAAAACGACTATCTTTTCTTTTCGTCGACACTCCTCTTCTCTTTCGTGAAAACTTAGTTCTCTTCGACGATATTAACTTTCTTTCTCTTTGACGAAAAAACTCTTTATCTTTCGATCACACCTCTTCCTTCTCACTCAACCTCGCCTCTACAACCATAGAGATGGCTAATCTATTTCCTCTACTATTTCCACTATCACCTTTAAGATAACCTTATACCTCGTCATGAGATTGTTTTATGAACATTCACAATACTCGAGAAGACCACCATCCGTCTTGATATTGTAAGCTCGTCGCCTTCATCTTCGTTTTGTTTTCTTCTTTATTATTTTTTATTTTTATTATTATTTCGCGTATGAAACACACCAAAGATACGTCACCATTTTTCTTCGGGGGACATGTTTCAAATTGGAAACATCTCCATTTGAAATATGGTTCGTCTGTGATATACATCGCCGACTTTCTTTTTTCCCCTCAAACCGCAGAATCATTAATTTGTCTTTGCTGGTCTAGGAATGATGGATCACATTTCGTAAATCTTTCTCTTCTTTTCTACTAGTCTCGATTCTAGTCTAATCTTTATTTCATGCGCCGTGGCAAACCTTAACTACTTCATCCGAAGTACTTTGAGTATTTTTAATTAGCGAAATGAAAATTAAAATGTCACTCCTTTCACAAAATTCGTCAAGTCCTAAGCTCCTCTCCTGTTGGCGGTCCGGCACCCCCAGATCTATTCTGGCGGCCCCCAGATATATCTGGGACCGCCGACAGCAGGCTTGAGATATCTGTCATTTATTTTCAAATCATTAAACGAACTCACCCTCTCTCTTTTCTGCTGCTAAGAGCTGACGTATTTCCTACACCCAAACCTATGACCAATATCTCTCTATAGATCAATGGGTCATCCTCACATCCTAACACTCACAAGCATCATTGCTTATGTTGTTAATAGTCAAGTGTCTAAACGTTTCTTCTATTTTAATAGTCTTGTTACTATTAAAACTCCTCCTATATCTCTCCTAACTTAATTATTTCATCCAAAATATTTAAGTAATTTGTGAAATGCAAATGTCACTCCTTCGCTAAACTTGCCACTTTCTAGAAAGTGAAGAACATAAAGAAGATATTCAATCCTTCAAATGTGTTATTGAGTCACCTCATTATTGTGTCTTCTTTTCATTCTTTTCCACCATGAAGCAGACTACCTCTTTTCACTTCCCTCAATTTGTTCCTCATCATTGTCAAAACCAACAAAAAACCAAACAACCTTTGAATTCCCAATCATCCACTTTTGTCTCGATAGGATCATATGCACATCAATTGTTAGTGCAAATGATATATCAATCTTTTCTATCAACCTCTCGTCAACACGTTCCTTCTTTAGTATCACTCATCCTTTTCCACTTTTTGGCTCTATGGAATCATTTTCATTCACATCCAAGAGCACATCGTCTCCATCCTCGTCTTATTTTTCCTTTTATTATTTGAAAGTAAATATATATATATATATATATATATATATATGTATATATATATATTATGTAATATAATATATATATTTTTTATATTTTTACTATTATATATATTATAATTTATATATATTTATATTATTTATATATATTTATCATTTATATTTGTCACATTTTGACTGATATTAGTGTTATTCGTCTCTGTTAAAAAGTCATTCTAATTAATATTTTTTGTGTCAATCAGTAAACAGAATCCAATTCTCATTTATCAAAAGTCGATCTAATCTTTCTCCGTAAACATACGTCTTGAGTCTTTTAATTATATCATTTAGATTGTTGTTTTTTTTAAATAATGATTGCATTTGTCTAGCTTCTAACTTTCTTTTAAAAATGTCATACTTTAGAATAATAAAACCTAGAAGTGCATGTCTAGTTCCCCGCTAATGTTTTGCTATATGTATATGTGCACTTGTCTACTAACTTTGTTTTGTAGCACAACAATATCTTGGATCCTTGGTTCCTCAAACAAGGGGGAGCATACACCGAGGGGGAGCACTTGCAAGCACTCTACTCATTTAAATTGCATCAAACTTCTTGAGCATCGATGGTAATTTATTTGATCCATGGATCCGTTAGAGTCAATATACAATGAATGATATTATCATGGGGACGCAATGAGCAAGGGGGAGCTAGGAGATATGTGGGTTAATATAAAGGAGTTGGTGAAACTGTGATGATAGAAGACTTCACTAGGATGATGCAAGCTCACCTTTATAGGAAGATAGGATTGGGGATTGTCAAATACGATGAAGGGTTTATTCATACTCCAAATACTTCACCTCCTCCACTTCAAAATCACCCTAAACCTTAAGGTCATCATCTTATACCTTCAACTTATATATTTGAAGTACCTACTTTCTTTTCATGCCTTCTTCTCATCTATCACAACATCCTCTAAATTATCTAAGAAACACAAAATCACCTCAACCGTATTTCTTATGTTGTCTTCTTATTCCTCCAACCAATATACTTAGATTACCTACCTTTTCCTCATTCCTTCAACCTATACACTCAAAGTACCTACCTTCTTCTCTTGCCTACTTCTCATCTCGCATGTCCTTTTCTGAACTATCTAAGGAACACGCAATTTCCTTCACCTTTATTCTCCTCATACCTCAAACCTATATACCTAGAGCATGTACCATCTTCTCGTGTCTTCTTCTCAAACCTCCAATCTATGTGCTCCAACCATACCTTTTTGCTTCGACAAAAAGGGGAGAAGGGAGTGTAAACAAGTAACTTTTAAACTTTACTATGTGTTATAGTTTACATAGTTTGTCATCATCAAAAAGGGGGAGATTATTAGTGCAAATATTTCGATATTTAATCTATACGATCTCTTTATGATTTGGTGATGACAAACATGTAACTTGTAATACATAACGTAAAGTGCGCAAGTTACTCGTAATCACAAATTATCAATGCATACATGCATCAATATCTCTCGACGTCTCAAGTCTACATCAAGACTGACATTGGTTTACACCCGACGTAAATCACTTAAGGTATAGACAAACAAATCATTAAGCATGATTAGTGATCAAGAAAATATTTTAAACCTCACTTTTAATTCTACAAAAGTATTTTCTCAAAAATACATTTACTAAATGTTTTCTAATTAAAAGAAAAGTTTTACTAAAAACTTAAAATTTGAATTTCAAATTCCCCCCCCCCCAACTAAATATAACTCAGCCAGATAAACCTTCCCCACAAAAGGACAAAAATTAGAGCGTCAGTCTAGGGGCGGTCCCCAGATATATCTGGGGCCTCCGGGACCGCCACCAGCTGACCGTTGGATTTCCCTGCCTATAAATACTGCACTCTCTCCTGTAGAAAATTAACCCTCTTTGCACAGATTTTTCAAATTCTTTTCTCTCTCTAAATCTCTTGATCACTAACATTGTTTAATCTTATTTAAATGTGATCCAATCTTCTATCCTTTCCTTTTTCCCTCATGTGCAAGAGAAGAACTTTGGTCATCTTCAAGATCTGAAGTTATGTAGTCTAGTTAGTCCATTTGTAACATTTGTTACATATAAATCGAGTCTATGTCTTCCAATCTTTAGTAGTGTGTAGATCTGAATGGTGTGTACATTAGGAAGGGTTGATTGTGGGTTGGTTAGTATTTTGGGCCTTAAATTACATTAGTGTAGTGGTAGATTGGTTCTAGCTAAGATTAGGACTTGACATTTAGCTTAGTGTCGGAAAATATTGTAAGCGACGCGGTTTATGTGTTTAGGCCATAAAACACAAGGTTTGTTATGTTGGGCTATAAAACATAACGGTTGGTTTGTAACCCGAGAGAAGGACTCGACATCTAGCTTAGTGACGAAAATAATGTAAAACATTGGTAATAAAGTTTACTCCATCCGAAAGAGCTTGTTGATTATGCTAATAACCTCTCGAGTTGATCTACTATGAGGAGTTGGAGTAGGG
This sequence comes from Tanacetum coccineum, assembly GCA_026074375.1. Taxonomy (NCBI): domain Eukaryota; kingdom Viridiplantae; phylum Streptophyta; class Magnoliopsida; order Asterales; family Asteraceae; genus Tanacetum; species Tanacetum coccineum. The sequence goes on from BQNB010081009.1 coordinate 22,093, forward strand.
CGAAGAGGAGCTTCTTGACCCCGACACCACTATAAATTATCGTGCCGGTATTGTATTATCTTGTTACCATTCACCATTACTTATGTTTTACGTTTAAATCGCTTTACTTTTTACACTTGCATTGTGCTTTATGTTGTGTGAATTGATTATTATGTTGTGTTATGTCAGGTTGTGTAGCTCTGAGAAGTCTAAACATTTTATATGTGAATATATTGGTAAATACTGTGCTAAGTTATTAGTACATCCAGATATCGAGTCACATTCTCCCCATATTGAGTCTCACAACTTTAGTTGGTGATTTGGATACAAATGATCTAGTCCGAAAACCACTTCTGGAGGTGGCCCCTGTACACATAATGGCGGGCCCCTGATGTACTAGGCGGTCCCCATATATTTATAGGACCGCCGGCAGAGAGTGATTTAATAATTGATACAAAAGATTTAAAGTTTTTAAAAGGAAACGTATTCACCCCCGCCCCTCTACGGTTTCTACATGTGTCACTCAAATAATCAAGTTACTATTATATCAAATCTATTTTGTTTATCAATTAACGTAAGCGGATTTCTCCAACCAAACAATAAAGACCATAGACAAATCTTTAAAACTATATAGCATACAACGGGTCTTTTGACCTATATCGTTATGTGTATACAATCAAAGTTGATGAACGAAGTTGACAAGATAAGACACTATAGGATTTCCACACAAGCTTAAGATTAACAAGATCGTAATAATACCAAATTCTTATTTATTAAATTAACATCACTGAGTAGTCATGAGAGATTTAGCCTTTCATTGCTACAGAGTTCATAATAAAAAAGTGAAATAGATAGATAAGAAACATACAAGAACCGGATAGGCTATGGAGCATAAACACAGCCCGTTTATAAGTATTAAATCTTACTAAACCTGTTATTTTACTAAATACTATAAACCTTCTTCGTCTTTGCCGGAATTTCATGTTAAAACCCCAGAGATTGATGAAGAATTTAAGAGATATTTGTATTTTTTTAAGTGTGTGAGATGTGGAAATCCTCTCTATTTATAGGTTGGGCGAGGCCAAAAGTGCGGCGCATAAAATATATTGTGTGGCATACTTTGCCTATGTCGGTTAGATTTATCATTAATGCTAAAGAGAAGTGTAGCGCACATTCAGGGAAAACCGGCGCACTTGTGGAATTGACTGCTTTCATTTATTTTGTTGATAAGTGTGGCGCACAAAGAAGTAAGTGCGGCGCACTTCCTTGTGATTTTAGACTTTATTATTTCTTTTCTTCTAACTTTGCTTTCAATAAGTAAAAACACTTGTATTTGAATGCTTAATGAGCTCAAACTGTCTTCAAGTGAACCTGTACATATTTCATGTGATTAAGTATTGAAAGTTCACGAGAAATGATGAATATATACAAATAACGTCGCTAAAAACATGTTATTAAGGCGTTATTAAATCCCTCCACACTTAGCTATTGCTTGCCCTCAAGCAATTAAAGCGAGAAAACAAGATTCATTTATCGTGGACGTGGAGAAATTTTTAGCTAAATTTTACTGGTTAAATAACGTTTCAGGCATAGACATATAACCAAGCACCTCACATAGGGAATGTGTTTGTTTTTAGTTCACACAAGTCACTCAAATAGGGTTTATATTTATGAAGACACTCAATTTTCATAGACATAATCTAGATAGCTACCATAGGTTTGTACAAGACACATAAACATTCCCGTTGTGGCGTGAGCACCAAGAAAAAATCTCAAACAGGTAAAACGTGATAATGAAGTGGGTGAGTATGATACATAATTTCATGTGCTAAGCCAGAGCCTTATAACAACTTTATAACTTTGAACTTTTTTAATAACAATGATAACTTAAGGCTGACACATAGCTGAGATATTAAGCACATAGATCTTGAGATTCTTGGGGTATTTAGCACTGAAAGCGAGTGCTGCGGATAATGCAATACTTGGGGATTTATTTTACCTCTTATCATACGATATTGCCTATAAATTAACCTCACTACGGTCTAGTAAATGATGATCAAGCACAAGTTCTGAAACTACTAAATTATTGGCACTCTCATAAAATGTGCAAAAATATGCATTAAAGGCTAGAATATACCTCACAGTTTAGTTGATTGAATTTTGTGCTAGTTATGATGTCAATCCGAGTAAGATTTGCCTTACTAAGTGTATACATTTTGTAATTTTAGAAGAAAATTATATATTAATTTTGATTTTAAAATATCAGTTGAAATGTGACTAGATTACAGGGAAAACATGGAGAGAAATGATATATTTAATTTTTCCTATTTGGCTCCCTTCCACACTTAAGTTGAGCATTGCCCTCAATGTGAGAACTGATAAAGATAAAATAGGGAAAATTAAGGGAAAACGGTACTTCCTGGGGCATAATATGATATAGCTGCAAGCGAGCTATTTTGAGCGAGCGCCATAATTTTCCGAAATTAGGTAATATTACTTGCAAAAAAAGTAGAACATAACAAAACATACAAACAAGAAAAAAATTTTTTAGGGTTTTTTTAGGGATGTGATGGGAGGGTGACCCTCCACACATAGGAAAATGAGTTAAAGCCGGGACATCCCTCGAGAAGCACTTAATTTTTAAGAGATTCATTAGCTAGACTCGTACTTCACAAGTTTAGTTTTTGGGATAGAAGGAAGTTATTTCTTCCCTTTGGTCATTTTGATTACCTTCTTCATGGTAGAGTTTGAGTCGATGGCCGTTAACAATGAACATCTTGCCATCTTTACCGTATAGTTCAACATATCCGGATGGATGTTTGAATTTATACTTAGAAAGAAATAACAGAACTTTGTTTCCTTGTAGAAATTATTTTCTCATTTTGAGTTTTCTATCATGCCAGACTTTGGTTCTTGCCTTATAGACAAGAGTTTTCATATGCTTGATGTCGGGGTTCGTCTAACTCGTGTAACTAAAACATTCTTTTCTCACCAGCAGCGATGAGAGGGTTCATATGCTCTGTGTTAAGTTCGTCTAACTCGTGGTTAACACAAACATTTATTTCATCACCCAGTGGCGATGAGATCTGAATTACAGTTTTCAGTGCCCATATGCACGGTACTTCTATATTTCTCTAGAGAACTCGATGTTCTGAGTCGGTCAGATTGTTACCTTAAAAAGAGTTTTATAAGCTGTGTTGGGATGTTTTAAGCGGATTCTAAAAGCCCACAGAGCATTTATCGAGGTTCTTTTTTTTTTTCTTGACCAAACAGCTGGATTAATTCTTACTACTTTTTTCAAGGATTTCTTTTGAGGGCTTTGTTATATTTTTTGACTTGTCCGCTCTTTAAGATGATATGATGTAGAGAAAACGGTGGGTAACTCCAAATCTATATTCATTGTTTTTTTTCCCATATTTTTTTGCAGAAATGAGTACCTCATCGCTTATGAGGCTTTGGGCATAAACGAAAATGGGCATAATAGTTTCTTTCAAGAATGAATAGATGAACAACTCTGGCAATGTTTAGTTGGTAATGGCTGAGCTTCGGCCCATTTGGAAACATAATCAACAGCGACTAAGATATATTCGAATTTATATGATTTCAGGAATAGTCCCATAAAGTCAATACCCTAGATATCAAAAACTTCGCATACTTGAATGTTGTTTAAGGGCATATCATCACGTTTGGAATTGTTTCCAATTTTTTGACATGCTTCGCAAAGGCAAACTAGAGTATGAGCTTCTTTGATGATTGTTGGCCAATAAAAGCCCGAGTCTAGGACTTTTTTATCTTTGGTGTTTGGTCCATGATGTCCACTGGTAGTCCGTGGTGACATTGATCTAAAATAGTACGAGTTTCTGGTCTTGAGACACAACGTCTGATCATACCGTCTGAACATACTTTAAAAAGATAGGGATATTCCCAAAAATAGTTTTTGAGGTCAGAGAAGAATTTGTTCTTTTGTAGTACGGTCCATCCCCTTAGGTATAATAACTTCAACCTAAGGGGGGTGGGGGGGGGGGGGTCACCAAATAGTTGCAAAGTCCTGCGAACCACGGTAATTCTTTGGTGGTTATTTCCGTAAGAGTTTTTCGCCAGGAAAGTTATCGTCGACGTTCACTGTCATCACTTGTCTACATCATTCACAATCCGAGAGTAAGTGGTCGGCAGCAAACAATCTTCTGTACCTTTTCTTGTATTTATTTCAATATCCAAATTCTTGGAAAGCAGAATCCAACATATAAGACGTGTCTTAAATCTTGCTTCTTTTGAGTAGATGTCTTAAAAGCTGAGTAATCGTTTATAAACAACATTTTTGGATTAATATGGTATAGGGTTCGAAATTTATCAAATGCAATACTAACAGCCTTCGGATTCTTTTTTAGTAACCGTATATATTTGCTGAATGCATTAAAAGTTTTACTTGCATAATAGATAGGGTGAATATGTTTACCATATTTTTGAACTAAGACTGCTCCAACTGCGAAATCACTTGCATCACACATAATTGTTGTTATTTAGTTTTCGTTTAGATAGTTATTGCTTGTTCATATTGTGATTTGATTGAACATATAACTCGGATATATACATTTTTGAAAGTAAACTTTTAAACCGTAAAACAAACGTGTAAAATATTCAACCCCCCTTTTAGTTTCCACAGTCTTTGATAAAACGTCAGTAGAAACCGGCATGTCCCAAAAAACTTTTAATGCCTTTGACATTAGTAGGGGGTGGAAGCTTAAAGATTACGTTGATTTTGGCTTTGTCAACTTCAAGGCCTGCACCGGACACTTTGTGTCCAAGCACAATTCCTTCTTTAACCATGAAGTGACATTTTTCCCAGTTAAGGACAAGATTTGCATCCTTGCAACGTTGAAGCATTTTATCCAGGTTATTTAGACAGTTATCAAAGGAGTTTCCAAAGACGGAGAAATATTCCATGAATACTTCCACAGATTCTTCGATCATGTCATAAAAGATAGCTAAAATGCACCTTTGAAAAGTAGCGGGAGCATTACATAAACCGAAAGGCATTTACCTATAAGCGTATGTTTCGAAAGGGCATGTAAATGTTGTTTTTTCTTGATCCATTAGGATCAATTGGTATTTGAAAATATACAGAAAAACCATCAAGGAAACAAAAATATTTATTTCCTGCGAGTCTTTCTAACATTTGATCCATGAATGGCAAAGGAAAGTGGTCTTTTGTGGTTGCTTCATTGATTTTACGATAATCGATCATTCTCGCCAACCAGTAACGGTTCTTGTTAGGACAAGTTTATCTTTTTTGTTTGTGACAACTGTAATACCACCTTTCTTGGGTATACAGTGGATGGGACTTACCCAAGGACTATCGGCGATTGGTTAAATAATACCAGTATCGAGGAGTTTAACGATTTCTTTTTTAACAACTTCTTGCATGTTCGGATTTAATCGTCTTTGTTTTTGAACAACTGGCTTTTTGTATTCTAAAAGCTGAATTTTATATTTACAAAAAGACGGACAGATTCCAGGAATGTCTGTTTTTTTCCAAGCAAGGGCTTGCTTGTGTCTTTTTAAAACATAGATGAGCTTATTTTTGTTTTGTTCAGAAAGCTGAGATGATATGATTACCGGAAGAAAAGTAGGTTCTTCCAAGAATACATATTCTAGATGATCAGAAAGATGTTTTTGTTCAAGATCCAAAGGAGGTTCTTCAAGAGATGTCTTGATTTTATAATCGGTGTTAAAAGTGATTTTTTCGAATAGTAGTTCTTCAATTTCGGATTCGGATTGAGTTTTATTCAATATCCATAGCCATGAATTCTGTAACATTCCGTATTTTTAGGTCATTTATGACGTCATCCATTTTGCTAATTTTTTTTCCTCGTACGCGTTTACTTTTAATTTTAATAGTTAAGTTAAATCGCGTAAATTAAGAATCACCAATCAACGTAAACGGACACTAAACGAATTAAAGTTTTCGTCAAACAAGCAATATATTATTTTTACAAAAGTAATAATCAACTTTTTATATTTTATTTTTATTGGTTACGTAAAGTGTATACGTTTCGCGATAAATTACGTTTAGGTATACCCGGAACCACAAAAATATTTCTACGCTTCAACAAATACCCACTTTTATACCCAATACCTAAACTTTACTAAATATCATCATATGTTAGTCCATATGGCCGAATTTTATACAAAAGGAACCAACCAAGACAATTAAATATCAAGACTTACACTTTATATAAAAACTACAACTTGCATTTACTTACAACAAAAGTAGAAGTATACTTTCATATTTATAAGTATTACTTTCTTTTACATCAAGTATTGCAAGTAAATAATCTAGTGACAATAACCCTTGAAATCATAGGATGATGTCTCTTTTAAGAGACATAAAAACACAAGCCTTAATCACAAAGACCATGTACAAGCTAAACCTAGCTCATGCATAGTAAATTTGACCACTAGTCACTCCTTAAGACCCTCCCTTTGTCTTGAGACTTTCTATGACCTCTTTGACTACCTTAGTTATATATATATACCACATGCATTCCAAGTGATAGCAACACATAACTCAAAACACTTAGTAAAAATCACATAAACCTTCTCTTTTGGCTCTTTATAGGCCACGGCTCAAACACCCTTTTATTATAATCCATACCAAATTTTCTACAACCTATACAAGCCATTACACATCCATCCTAAGATATACTAAGATGTTTCCAAGCATTGGTTAACCATTTTCAAGTGTTGAAGCAAGAAAGACAAGATTAGGGTTTCTATAGTGGATTAGGGTTTCTTAGTTGTGTAAGCTTGGGTTTTTCATCTAAACAAGTGTTTAGACCATATTTTCCATCATCCTACATCATAATAAGGTTATCTAAAACCCTTTATGTCTTTACATTCATTATTTTATGCATATATGAGTTCTATATAGTAAATCACCACTTAGAATATGTTTAACTTGTAAAAGTGGATTTTTCTTATAAAAATAATTTTATGAACTTGTACACATGTGATATGAATGTAAATATGGATCTTGGACTCTAATATATGTAAGTCATATGATATATATAATTATAAAAGGCTTGTGGAAATCTACTAAATAGAAAAGTACAAAATGAAGTTTAAAACATGTTTTTATGAAAAACCTTCAAACTTTCTGTTTAAATTCGACATCCCACCTGGTTATTTTATATTTTTATAAGATAGTACACCTCATGACGATTCCAAAATGATAAGAAACTCAAAAAACCGATTTATAACGAAAAAGATACGACGATTTCAAGTTTACCTTAAATATATACTTTTATAAAACTATTTTTATAAAAATTACTATTCACCACAGAAATTTATATATTTAAAACATCATTAATATGATAAAACTTTTAAATACGAGAACGTACTCGAAAGAATCGCTAAAAACGGAGTTAAAGTTATGACATTTACGAGATTTACGATAACTAAATCTATAAAAATAAATATATAGCTGTTATGAAAAGTAAAATCACTATTCATCAAAAAAACTCAAATTTTGAAAATGTTATATTTTGATAACTCGTCTTAATACGAAGGCGTAGACGTAAGAAACGAAAGAAATGGACTAAAAACGAGAAAGTTACGCCAGTTTTAATAAAGTATACTTATAAACGTTTTTACTTTATAAATATGATTTCACTAAAACGATT
>BQNB010081010.1:0-29753 GCA_026074375.1 Tanacetum coccineum
TGAAGGACCTGCTTCATCATCAAAATTTAAAGTCCTTGGAGTAACAATACTTTGTCTAGCAGTACTTTGAATCCTCTCCAAATCTAATTCTTTAGTATCCCCACTTTTTACATCAGAAGCATCTTTTTCTTCTTCAATAAGCACCTCTTCTGTTTCATCACTCTTTCTTTCTAAGTCAGGAGTAACAACAGCTTCTGTAGCATCAACATCTTCATAAACAAAAGCTGTATAGCGATGGTCATCTTGATCATGATGTTCTTCAGACAAATTACTTTCATCTTTATTCCTCCCCAGTTTGACTGAAGACACCGTCTTCCTTTTGCTTCTTTCTTCGTTTCTTTTGCTTCTTAAGGTTCTGACTTTTTACCCAAAGAGCGTGAAGTTTCAAACCCCGTATGGTTGTTACACCTTATGAACATTTCTTGAGTTTGGCCTTGAGCTTGTGAATCTGTTGGCTTGAGAAATAGTTTGCTTCTTGAGCCTCCTAACTTCCTGATTAAAGCATAATAAGATCCAAAGTCCCTCATCTCCTCCAGATGTTTGAGACGCATCTGTGGGAGTATAATCATTGGGAGAGTGTGGAATATCAGCAGCACCTTGAGCTTCAGCAGTACCTTGAAAGTCAGCAGTACCTTGTGCTTCAGCAGTATCTTGGAAGTCAGCAGTACCTTGAGTTTCAGCAGTACCCTGTGGAGCAGCACTTTGAGTAGGGGTACCTTGAGCATCCCTCGGAGAACTTGCAGCCCTAGAATGAGTACTCTCACTATGTGCGTCCCTGCTTGCAAATGTTGTGATAACTTCTAACATAGGTAGAGTCAAAAGGTTAATCCTACAATGAGAACTTAGGACTATGACTATCTATAAAAGTAAAGACCTTAAGGGAAAGAGTAACTGATGGTAGATAAATTCTGAGGTCTGGTTTACATCTCTAATTGATTGTCCAAAAATAATGAATGAATCTAGGATACAGAGAAAAGGTTTAAAATAGGCAATATGTCCTAGCTTCCATTCATAATCATCAAAGAAAAATTGAACTTTTGGTTGGTTGCTAATCCTACCAGAGCTGATGCTATGTTAGTCCCAAATTGTTCCCATGATGTACTCTTAGGACTAAGACAGTGAAGTAAGACATGAACCAAATACTTCCACTGAGGGCTAAATAGAGGTTTAGAAAAAGTAAGTTGTGCCAAATTACCCTCATAGCCTATGTCTCTTAGCGAGTCCCAAATAACTTGCTTTGGAAAGCAGTCAACACCATCAGCATCATATCGAATAGATAGATTCAAAACCGAATGGTTTCCTCTGAAATCAAAACCCTCTTTCCAGCTACCATTGCGCGAATATGAGGCACTTCATTAATTACTCTTAGAGAAGCTGTAGCCCAAAATTGTTGAAGCCACGGACCAATTAGATCAGGATTAACTAACAAAGAATAGTTAATTGAGCATCCAGTGAGATAATCAATGATTTGATAAAAATCAGCATTATGCGCAGTCTTCTCCACACAAGCAACCATATTATGCTTGTTACAGGTGCGAATATTGGCCATTTGATATGAAATTGATGTGCGTCGGAGATTATATTTAAAAATTTGTGAATAAAAAGAAATGAAATGAGAGAAAAATGCAATTCAGTTGAGTATTTATAGGTTGCGTCGGTTAACAAAGAAAGTTACCGTTGTAAATACATTTTTATCTCAAAAACGTACGTTTGACCGTTGACCGAACGTTAGAACAGTACTTAGTTGTCTAAGCAGTACTTTCTAAGACGAGCAGTACTTTGAGTTGGCTAAGCAGTACTTTCAACCGAAAAAGCTGTTCAACTCAAATTTGTCAATCACAACCCTGCAATTTTTCAAAATATCTCATCAAATCTTTAAAACCTTGAATAATCATTCATATCCTCCCCGTAAACGTAACAATAGAGCGTCCAAAGATTCTTTCTAACCAGAACAGTACTTCACTTGAACGCCAGTACTTTCTACATGTAGTCCTCCCCTCAAACGTAGCTATAGGTTCATCATACCAATGGTTACCACCAAAAAGTTAAATCTTGCCAAGTCAAAGCCTTTGGTGAGTAAGTCTGGCTGACATTGTCCATTAGTATGAACTCTTGTACACCATTAATGGAGACTTCTGTTCATAACAATCTCGGAGAAAAGTGAACTGTCGAATCAGAATATTGCCTAGACTTGATGAAGAACAGGATTCTTCACCAATGCTATGGTGCTCCCACATGCGTCTATATGTGATTTCACATGTTCATAGAATTAAACCTCTAATCCTAGCAATGTGATTTTGCATCCAAAGTACCTGAGCACAACAACTTGCAGCTGCTACGTATTCTGCCTCTGTAGATGATTAAGCCACAATTGTTTGTTTTTCTTTGCATTGCCAAGAAGACCAGTCCCTTCCTTTCCAAGATAGATGACATCCCCCTGAAGTTGATCGTCTATCATGATTGTCCCCAGCAAAGTCACTGTCTGAAAAAAGCTTCAAAATAAAAAGGAGAATCCTTAGGATACCATAAACCCAATTTTGGTTGATGTTTGAGGTACCTAAAAATCCTTTTTACAGCATGCATGTGAGAGACCTTTGGAGTGACTTGAAACCTTGCACACAACTAGACAAACAAGCAAAAAACATTATGTCTGTCTTGAAGCCCAAGTAAGTACCTGAGACCACCCAATCATAGACCTGTAAAGATGTACATCAACAATTCACACCCTCTTCATCTTTTCCTAGAGATATTAGAGCTTTTCAATTGGGGTAGATGCTGGCTTAATGGTTCTAAAGTCAAATTTGTTGAGAATGTCTTTCACATATTTGTCTTGACTTAGAAAAATACCAGCAGTAGTTTGCTTGACTTGAAGTCCCAAAAAGAAAGTGAGTTCACCCATTGAACTCATCTTGAACTCCTTTTGCATAAGTTCTTCAAAATCTTTCACCATAGAAGACTTGGTAGATCCAAAAATGATATCATCAACATAAACCTGTACCAACATGATATCTCTTCTATCCTTCTTTATAAACAGAGTTTTATCAATAGCCCCTCTCCTATATCCATGTTTCAAAAGAAAAGTGGAAAGTCGTTCATACCATGCTCTTGGGGCTTGATGTAAACCATAAAGTGCCTTGACTACTCTGTAGACTTTGTTTGGGTGAGCAGGATCTTCAAAACCTGGAGGCTGTTTTACATACACTTCTTCTGTGATGTTGCCATATAAAAATGCACTTTTGACATCCATCTGATAGACAGTAAAGCCCATGAAAGATGCAAATGCCAAAAAGAGTCTGATTGCTTCAATTCTGGCAACTGGTGCAAAAACTTCATCATAATCCACACCTTCTTCCACTTGTTTGTACCCATGGCAACCAGTCGTGGCTTTATTCTTATAATATTACCCCGTTCATATACCTCTCTTGTTTCTAAAAACCCATTTTTAGTTACCAATCACTCTCTTGTCCCATCTGGTAATCACATTAATACCCATACATCTTTAGCATTGAATTGAAGCAGTTCTTCTGCATCGCATTCCCAACTTTCATCTGCTAAAGCTTGAGAGACTTTCTTGGGTTCCTCTTGAGATAAGAAACAAGCAAACAAGCATGTCTGCTGATCTTTGTGGTTAGTTCTGTTTTGCTTGTATATAAAGGACAGCAATGCTTGATGTTGGGCAGAAGCACTTTCTTTAAGCTTTCTTCTTGTTAGAACCCCATCAGTACTTTTGCCAATAATCTGACTCTGAGGATGATTCTTATGAATTCTAAGTGTAGGAGTAGAGTTGACATCAATGGTGTGATCCATGTTGTTGTAATCAGGCACTCCATCTTCCTCATTGTCTGTATTTTCAGCATCAAAAGAGTTTGTAGAGAAAACACCATCTTTTGGAACATCATCATCAGAATCTGTAGGAGTATTACCAGTACTTTGAGAAGGTGTGTTAGCAGTACTTAGAGTTAAAGTACTGTTGGCACTTTCTTTTCCCCTTTTAAGAGCTATTCTCCTCTTTTCCTCTTCAAAAGCATTCCTTTGAGCATCATTATGAATTTTAGCAATAGATTCTTGATGCATCAAACTCACAAGCTCATCATGTAGAGCTTGGTCCTCAGTGGACAATGGAACTTCTTTGTCAGCAGTACGTTCCTCTGAATGCTTATTCTGAACTGCAGCAATGCTTGGACCATGAACAATAAACTGCTGGTCATCTAAATCTTCAACATCATCATAAGTTGTTTCTTGTTCTCCTGAATCAGCATAGTTTTCTTTCCTTACAGGAATGTAATTCATTGAAGGAGTTAGAAGTTCAAGATCAAACATCCAATCAGGACCTTTTCCTTTTTGATTCTCCTGATTCTCAAGAAAGTCTACATGAAGACAGTCTTGAACTTTTCTTGTTACCCTGTTGTAGACTCTAAAACCTTTGCTGTTAGTAGAGTATCCCAACAGATAGCCTTCTTCTGACTTGCCATCAAACTTACCCAATTGATCTAGGGTATTAAGTATAGTCAGAGGACATCCAAAAGGTCTCATGAAACTGATGTTAGGAGATCTTCCCATCAAAATTTCATAAGGAGTCTTCATCTGAGGTTTAGTCACCAAAACTCTATTAAGCACATAACAAGCAGTATTGACTGCTTCAGCCCAAAATTGAATAGGTAAAAGTGAGTCTGCTAGCATAGTTCTAGCAGCTTCAATGAGAGTCCTATTCTTTCTTTCCGCAACACCATTTTGCTGTGGAGTCCTTGCAATACTATATTCTCTCTTGATTCCTTTCTTGGCACAAAACTCATTCATTAAATGATTCTTGAACTCTGTTCCATGGTCACACCTGATGGTCTTCACTTTATGTCTTAGCTTGTTTTCTAAACCCACAATCAGATCATGAAGCATATCATATGTCTCATCCTTGTAAGCCAAGAAAAACACCCAACTGAATTTACTACAGTCATCAGTGACCACCAAACAGTACTTTTTCCTATTTATACTCTCTACTGAAACAGGTCCAAATAAATCCATATGGAGCAATTCTAAAGGTTCTCTGACTGTTCTTTCTTCAATCTTCTTGCAAGAAGCCCTGTGCTGTTTACCCTTTCTACATGCCAGACATGAATGATCAAGCTTGAATGTCTTGGAAGGTAAACCTCTAACCAGATTGCCTTGAACCAATTTGTTAATATTCTGAAGGTTTACATGCCCCAATCTTCTGTGGCCAAAAAACAGCATCATCCTTTGTTGCCTTTGCAACCAACAAGTTTACTCACCTCTAGAAGGAATGATATATCTTTAGATCTAGACTTTAATACATCAAATTCTTTCTAGGAGCTCTAAGTATCACAAGATCTTCATCAACAAACTTAAACTTTGGAGATAAGATAAGACACTCCTTATCAGTGAAGAGAACATTATGCTTCTTATCACAGATTTGAGAAACAGATAGAAGATTGAACTTAAGCTCCTCCACATAGCTGACTTTCTCAAAGTCTATGCAAGATGTCTTGATGTCCCTTTTCCCCGTAATTCTTCCCTCCTTTAGGATCATTCCAAAAGCCACATAACTACAACCTATTGAATTCTTCCAAAATCAGACCGCATGTCCCTTGTCTCCTGTCATACTTCCAGAGCAACCACTGTCAATAAAGCAATAATCTTTGAGATCTTCTTCTGGATTGCCCTGTACAAACAAGTTAAAGAATTAGACTCGTTTAGGGACCCAAGTCATAACTGACTTGGATACCCCTAATTGAGTTACATACACAAATTGCTTGAGTGTGTAAGATCCATTATCCTATTTCATAGAATCGAGATAACTCCTTTTGGTCTCCATTGTTGATTTATCATGGCATCCCTTTGACAACTTACATTTTTTGGAAGTACTTTTGTGATCCAACAGTAACTTTCTTTCTTAACCCAATAGATTTCATTTTCTTGGGTCTTTGTGGTCTGTGAGGAGTCCTTGTGGTAGAAGACCTTGTTGATGGTGAAAAACTTGAGGTTCTAGGTCTATATTATCAACCTTGGAATAATTAAGGTCTTACCAGTACTTTGTGAAAGTACTGCGTGTGGTACTCTTGGTCTAGCAGTACCTTGATAAAACACATTAGCAGTACTTTTTGAAGGTACTGTTTGTGTCATTTTTGGTCTGGCAGTACTTTTCAACCCTTCCCTTGTAAGTACTGCTGATGGGATAAAAGACCTCTTTTGGTGAGGGTACCTAGAGTTTCCTGAGAAGTTACTATGGTTCACCCTATTGATGTTGTTCCAGACTGGTCTTGTATCCCTTGAACCCTGCGTTCCCTAGGTTATAGTTTGGGTTTGTTGAAGGTTCTTTCGTGATGGTCCCACAGTCTTTTGATTAGGTGCTCAGGACGTAACATACAAAACATGTTTACCCTTTTGTGCCCAAGTCCCTTTTTCCTAGATCCTTGACCAACACTGGTTTGACTGTTAGGTGACTTGTTTTCAAAAGATGTTTCACTATTTTTTGAGTTCACAACAGTTTTCTTTTGAATTTCTGAAAAGTTTAAATCAGTCTCTTCATCATCACTATCAACCCAATCTTCAATAATGACTTTATTTCTATCAATTTCTGGTTGACTAGACTTTGTTTTCTCTTGATTAATGACCTTATTCCTAATAGCTAGTTCATCTATCCCTGTAAAAGAGACATTTGCCCTAGGTGGTATGACAGTACCTGTAGGTGGAGGTACTGCATGGAATCCTTTTGCCTTTTGAAAGTTTGAATACAAAAATTCAGTCGAATTTGTATTCCCAGATGAATTGTCACTATCCCCACTACTACTAGATTCAATCCCAAATCCTATACATGATTTGTCAGACAAATATCTTTGTTTGTTTAGGACTTCATTTTGAAGTACAGAAGCATTTGTCCATTTTTCAAGTTTTACTTTGAAATCATCTCTTTCTTTTAAGACTTGATCTAAGTTCTTTTGTTTGTCTACAAGTTTCAAATCCCCAACTTAAGATCATATTCCATCTGTTCATACTTACACCATGCATATTCCATTTAATTTCCATGTGTTCTAAGTATGACGTTTAAATGACCTCTAAGCTCATATGATATCCCTAAATTTCAGACCTAGCCTTTTGAAAATTGTCTCTTTCAGTTTGATAAGGTTTCAAGCAACTTTTATAAGATTTAACTGACATTTGGAACCAGTAAGGTACCTCTAGTTTGAAGCATCAAGGTAAAGACACTGGTAATAATCAGCTTTGTTGCTTCCAGTCAAAATCACCAAGTCCAACTTGTCCCAAAGTGTACAGATTCTGCGTCAATCTCCATGCCCAATCACTTCTTCAGTTTCAGTCAAGTGCCATCCATAGCAAATGGTCACTGGATCATCATTAAATTTCCTTGGTCCACAACTTCTCCATTGTTGTCTGTTGCCCCAATGCTTTAGAGTTTGAATCTTCAAATTTAAGGCCATAATCTTCTTTTCAATACGACCATTTGCTCTTTTTCTGAAATTTAGCAAATTTGCACTCCTTAGCAAAATGACCCAACTTTTGACTATTTAAAAGCATTCAATCTTTGACTTATCAAAGGTAATCCCATTCTTTGGCTTGAGGTCAATGCGGTCTTCCTGTTTTCCTCATAAACTTCCTTATTCTTTCTTGTAGTTATCATAGCCACCTGCCATCGAATGTCAATTTCTTCCATAGCATCCTCATCAATTTTGCAGTAGGTCTTCATCATCATGAGTTGTAGGCATAGATGCTTGTTGAGCAAAGAAGGAACATATGATTTCATCTGAGAGGGAAGCATAGTTAGGGCAGTTTTGGCACCTTGCTTGAGGGCAGCCTGAGTAATCTTTTGGGATATTTGCTGGTCATGCTAGTACTTTTTTCAAAGTACAGCCTTTGACTTCAGTGGACAGAAAAGCAATAATTTTGTGAGCATGAATTTGAAACACCCTTTAATTCATAGCTCATAATACCTCAGTGTTGTAGAGATCATGCAAACTCATAATTCATCCAATCCAGGTTGTCCCCGGAATTCATTGTACAGACAACATGCCACACAGATGGTAACTTCTTAGAAACTTCAAATTCGCATCTTCCATTGGCACTTTAGCATCATAAATTCAAGCATACTAAAATGTTCTGAAGCCTTTCGTCATGCTGACATCAGCTCTTCTCTAGTGTCCGATAGTAAACGTCTCGAATTGTTGTTTCAAAAGATTCTTTTGCATCTTTTTTGATGCTTCATTACCTCCAAATCTTGCTTTTATGGCTGACCATAAGGTTTTTGCATCTGTGGCATCATGAAAACTAAGAAGATGTCTATCAGGAATTGCAGAAAGCAATATGTATACGAGCTTCTCAGTTGTTTCTCTTCTTGCGTTGGCAGCAAGTGCATGTTTTGGTACTGACGAGGATGCAGGATCAGTTGTGGCTTGGTCTCCATTGGTGATTATATCCCATAGAATATGATCAGTGATGGCAATATACTGTCGCATCTGTGAATAATTAATGTTTCATTTCCCCAGGGGATACGAACGATCTTTTCGGCACACACAATGATTGCTTGGTACTATGCCAACCAATCCATCCCAATTATAGCGTCGAAACTACCAAGTTCTACGGGCATTAAATTTATGTTGAATGGATGGTTCAGGAGATTTAATGTGTGTAGGATCAATATACCTTAGTATAATAAACCTTAAGCCTGTAAAGGATGTTACTTCCTTGAATAAATCCAAGTCGATAACAATGAAACACTGACGTAATACAATTAACTATGCGGAAACTAGTTAACAGTATCAAGAAGAACACACAATGTTTTACCAAAACGATTTGTATTATCACACCTTGAATCTGCCTAAGAATGCAGATCCCTAATACAATACTTATCTCTAATACTTCTAACTAATGCCTTTTGTTGTTTTTGTTGTTGTTCTCTGTGTGTCTCATTCTAATGCCTTCCTAGAGATCCTTTTATAAACATAAGGATAACTCTAGTAGGTGTACAGTCCTTGTATGACACAAATACTAATTAATACTAATCACTAATGTAACTGTTACATGATAACTACTAATGTAACCGTTTAATCCTTTAAAGTTCCTATATTAAAGGCAGTACTTCGACTTTTCCATACTAAGCAGGCAGTACTTTGACCTTTTGACTTAGCAGTACTTTGACCTTTTGACTTAGCAGTACTTTGACCTTTTGACTTGTATTTCCCAACAATTATGTTGAACCTCTTCCCGAATACTTTCATTTTTTTAAACAAGGACACGATGCTCTCAATCGTTTAAGTATTAGTCCTATTATGAAATGCACTTCCGCCATACGCCAATTGGCATTTGGTTCATCACCTGATACATTTGATAAGTACTTGCAAATTGTTGAACGTTGTTCACATGAATGTTTATAGAACTTCACTAAACGCATATACATTTTATAAGTTGGAGATTTTTTAAGAAAACCTAATTTAGCTGATGTTCAACATGTATATGAATTGCACGAGAACAAACATGGACTCCCAGAAATGCTCGTGAGCATTGATTTTATGCATTGAATATGGACAAACTGTCCAAAGACGTTACATGGTCAATTCAAAAGACGTGATTATAAATACCCGACTATAATGCTTGATGTCGTTGCTGATCAACAATCATGTATTGTTGTATCATATTACATAACATGATATTGAAAGATCAAAAATTTGAGCTTAGTGATTATAACAAAATATACGTTACTCCACAACCGAATATTCAACGTATGTAGGTCGAACGGTGCGAAATACGTAGAAGAAAACACAAATGACTCCGGGATAGAGAAGTTCACAACAACATTCGACACGATATCATGAAGCATTTACGGAACTATAATCATTAAATTGTATTTCTTTTGAATTATCGTTATTTTTAATGTATCTTTTTTTACGTATCTTTTTTTATATATCGTTTTTGTTTAATTAATAAAAATTTAATTTTAGAACCAACTGGGCTAGCTCAGTTGGCTATCAAGGGTATCCTTGGTCCTTGGGTATGTGAGTTCCCCACCAACCTAGAGGTTGTGGGTTCAAGCCTCGTTGGAGGCATGTGTGAAATATATTATGAGATATGTGGTATAGGTTGTGAAAAAAAGTTGTCGTTCTAAAAAAATTTAATTTTAGTTTAATCTGTTTTTCATTTGAATTTGATTATATGAAAAGAAAAAAATTTGAGGTGCTTGACAGCATCAAAAATGTGATGTTATGGAAAGATGGATGTTTTTAGTGTTATGGAGTATTCTGGTGTTATGAGAAAAAGTGCTGATGAAAGCATTTTCTCATAACACCAACTTGATGACACCATGGATACCTAAGGCTGCCCACAATGGGATATACGACCGAGTGGGTCGTTGGTGTCCTTGTAGGTCGCCCCATTGTGGGTAGGTCGCGTGGTGTCGGTCGGCAAGCACTCTTTTGTGATATAGGTCGGGTATACGACCAATGTCGTATGCATGTTTGTGTGTGTGATAATTTAATAAAAATGTATTTTTGTGAGGTATGTTTTTTGTAGTGTAGGTCGCTTTACTGTGAGGCTAAAAAGTCGTTTGTACGTCGCTAAAAACAGAAAGCTAAAATGGTAGAAAAAATATAAATCGCTCGTTGTCTTTAATGCGAGTAGCCTAATGCTCTCGGTGTTACCGGCCTAATGTGCTTATAAATTACCATGAAAGAAATAAAAGTCAGGAAAATCCAGTTGGTAAGCAAGTTGACAAAGATCTACTACCGACAAAATGCCCCTTTCAATTCCACGTCGCACCATAACCAACAAGCATATATCACGAGTTGATGATTCTATATATATTGTTGTCATAAAACATCTAATCTAATTGTCCGTGTATATGTCCAGACGGGCACATCGTCCGAAAGGAACATAATGTGTCCGGACCGGCACATTCGAAGAAGCCAGGGAAAAGACAAAACACTAAGTCCAAGAAGACTGGGACACCTCTTCAGACTTATGGTCAATAGCAAGCCCTCATGAGGACTTCTCCATCCCAGGATTTGCGGAACTGTGTCTACACGCAACATCGCCGCCTGACACAAAAGCTAGGACTAGCTCGGCTTCCCCGATTTCTAAGTGTCAGAAACAGTGCATCGTTACAGTGGTTCAGGTAGTATAAATACCTCCTCATTTACTGCAATTAGGGCAGCATTCATTGCATTCTCACACACATACTATTTCACGCCCCTCCGGTATCTTTGATTATGTTCGAGGAAGACCAAACTGTTGATGTTACTGTGTAGCCCAAATTTGACATGCCATCTTATAAGTCTGAGATGACTTCTAAAGATGTTAAATCATTAGCCCTTCGGCATGGGATCCCCTTAGATTTACATCCCGTTGCACTAACGAAAGGATGGACCATGGATCAATTGCCGGACGACATGATAGGATTATATGAGCAATACTTTGAGTTTTCAGGAATAAGGGTGCCTTTTTCTACCTTCTTGTTGGCCGTGATCAAGCATTTTCATGTACATATTTCTCAGCTTGTGCTGCTAGGGTTAAACAGATTAACCATGTTTGAGTTGTATTGCCGGAGTTTAGGTATTGTCCCCTCCGTGAACTTGTTTCGCATTTTTTATAAAGTTAGCAAGCAAGGGCATT
This sequence comes from Tanacetum coccineum, assembly GCA_026074375.1. Lineage (NCBI taxonomy): Eukaryota > Viridiplantae > Streptophyta > Magnoliopsida > Asterales > Asteraceae > Tanacetum > Tanacetum coccineum. The sequence goes on from BQNB010081010.1 coordinate 11,629, forward strand.
GGTTTTCTTTTGAGAGGAGGGTTGGTAAGGATGCCAGGGGTCAGGTATTCTGAGAGACCTTTTCAGGGTTAAAAGGATGAAAGAAAAGATTTTTCTTTCTGGATAGGCGGGCCATACCGAATGCTATGGTCTGGAGACATCATGACTCCGATGTCAATGATCCCGTTCCCGAAGATGGCTTTCAAGCCTCAGATGTGCTGCTACTGACCGAACAGGTCATAGACCTTCGGCCTGTGCCTTCGGGGCTTCTTTTTTACGGAGGGTTGGCTACTACATGGGATTTCCCTGGTTTTCATCTTATTTTTAAAGATACCGAGGGGAATGGTAATATTTTGTCATTTGGCTCTTCTGCGTGAGGTCGTTTCGGCGTGTACTAATATTTGCCTTTTCTTTTGCAGTGATAACCATGTCTGAATATCTCCGTTTCCCCTTTATGTCTGGTGCTTCAATTTCCAAAGGGCCTCCCCTTACTTCTCAAGATCAAATTGAACAGCATACCGCGCGTCCTCTCCTTACCGACCAACCCATTCCGGAGAAGACGACTCGTCAAAAGGAGGTTGAAGTGGAGGATCCTAAGATCGTTGCTGCTCGAGAAAGAAAAGCGAGGGCTACTGCTAAAAAGAGAGAGAGGAAACATCAAGGTAGTGATGGTGGAGAAGGCTCTCGCCCTGCAACTAAGAGAAAGAAAACAAGTGCGCGCAGAGATGGCACTGGTGCTTTTGAGGCTACTCCCTCTCCTGCGCCTATTAGGACCATCAATCCCAACAAACCATCTGCTGCCGTTGCCAAAACTGCTGAGTCGAGAGAGGATCGTTCTCCTTGCGAATCTCCCCATGCCTCAGCCGATCATTCTGTTCACAATTATTCAGATGCCCATCAGGGTAACAGAGGGGCGGGGCTTCAGCTGGAGACCTCCGGTAGGGCTATCACCCATGTTGATACCGAGGTGGCTCAGACGACTCCTTCCCCCTGGAATACCTTTCATAGTTCAGAGACCACCCGGCCAGTTTCCCCTCTACGCGCCACCTAGCAAGGTACATCTGGGTTTGTCCTTTTTCTATTTTCTTTTTATATTATTCTTATCATCGTTTTGACCCTTCCTATGTGTTTGTAGGTAATGCCGAGGCGGGCGAATCATCCAGGAGGAGTTCTCTTTATGTGCCTGATTGGTCTATTCCTCAGAGGTGCCGTTTAGACACCCCCATGTGGTGTCGAGAGCTTATGACTCATCTGGCTCCTCCTGCTGCCCAAGAGGAGTCGAATGCTCTTAACAACCCCACGGCCCTTGAACGGGCTTGGTTTGCTTTGGCGAGAGGAGCTTTGGCCCAGACTGACATTCTTGAAAGGTTTGAGACCCTCCAGGCTAACTTTGATGAGCTTGCCGAGAGCCACGCGGAGTGTGGGGATTGGGCCGGGAAACTTGTGCAGGCTAGGTTAGACGTGAAGCATAGCTCTGATCTTTACAACTCTCTATCTGATCGGTTCAAGGCGTTTAGGAGTGAACACGAGGGTTGTTCCGGAAGGCTTGAGGCGTCGGAGAGCCGTAATAGAGAGCTATCCCAGGTAAACAAAGACCAAGCCCTCCGGATCAAAGAGTTGGAGGACACCTTGGCCAGGAAAGATTCTGCTCTTGTCTACGCTGAGAGGCTCAATGTCGAACGAGCTCAGGAGAAAGAAAAACTGGTCTCTCAGCTTGCCCTAACGGAAAAATAAAAATATGATTGTGTGCGCAAGCTTCTCCCTACTGTGGTCGAGCGTCTATTTCAGAGTCATGAGGACAAACAAAGCTTGTCCGGGCCCTTCAACTTGGCCATCCAAGCCGGATGGGGCAAAGGGCTTGCTGAAGAGCGATCCGAAGAGGATCTTATAGAGCTTATGGGAAGGATGGAAGGTTTTGATGTTCATGTTGATACGAAGATGAAAGTTAAAATGATAAGCTGTTTGAGAGGCAATATCCTTACGTGGAGAAGATTTCTCGTAGCTTCCGTCACTTTGTTTCTGACTTGCTTCAGGTTTACCCTGACTCTCCTCCCTCCGAACAGGCTCCCCTGGCCTCTGCTCTAAACCAGCCGCAAGATTGATTTGTACTTATTGATTACGTGTTTGAACTCGTTGATGTAATAAGTTTTGGATTCTGTTTTGTTTGGATACTTTGTAATTACCTGTATTAAACTTGTAGTAAGTTTATTTTGCACTTCTGCAATGTCTTAGTAAATTAGTGGCCTTTTATCTTATGTGTTATTTACCCTTCCGGTTTCTACCGAGAAGGTGTGTAAGCAGTTTCTCCTTGGACTTTGCCTAGGAGTATATGACGTTTGGTATGCTATGCCCTGGCTTATCCCTTTGACTTCAGTCTCAGGTTTTAATTAGCCCTTGGGGTGCTATGTCCTTATTCATCCCTTTGGCTGATGGGGTATATAAAGCCCTTCGGTGCTATGCACAGGCTCGTCCCTTTGACTTGAGTCTGTAGGGGAAATTATGCCTTTTGGTGCTATGCACTCTGGCTCATCCCTTTGACTTGAGTATGTGAAGGAAACTATGCCTTTCGGTGCTATGCACTATGGCTCATCCCTTTGACTTGAGTCTGTGGGGTAAATTATGCCTTTTGGTGCTATGCACTCTGGCTCATCCCTTTGACTTGAGTCTGTGGGGCAGGTAATATGATTCGTAACCGATCGGAGGTAGCGAGCCATCCGATTGGTAGATCATTTTCGCAATGCATTCGGAAAATTTGCCTCTCCTTAAAAGAGTCAGAGTAGAGGCATTGTCATTCATTTCAACAAAAGTCATAGCTCGTACAATTCTTGTAATTAAAACATATTCTACATGTAGCATTTTCGAAGGTTAATAGCATGCCAAGTTCGAGGAACCTCCTTGTCTTCCAAGGTTTGTAGCTTGTAGGAGCCATTTTCATATGCTTCGGTGACTCTGTATGGCCCCTCCCACTTTAGTCCTAACTTGCCCTGGTCTTCTACCCTGCTTGCTTCGTTTCTTCTATATACAAACTCTCCCGGCCTAAAGCCCGCCGGGCGAACCTTCTTGTTGTAGTATTGTTCCATTTTTGTCTTGTACTTTGCTTCTCTTATAGCAGCTGCTTCTCTCCTTTCTTGTAGTAGGTCGAGATTCAATCGCATCTCCTCCTCATTGTAATCTTCCCGAATCATCAATGTTCGATAAGTGGGGATGCCTATCTCTGCAGGATTGACTGCCTCACTGCCGTAAGTAAGGCTAAACGGGGTTTCTCCATTGCTTTGTTTGATTGAAGTTCGATGTGCCCAAAGAACGTTTGGCAATTCATCGACCCATCCGGCCTTCTCCCTTCCGAGGCGGGTTTTAATGCCTTCCATCAGACTCCTGTTGGCTCTTTCTACCAAACTGTTAGCCTGAGGATGGGCAACCGCCGTGTTCATTTGCTGAATTTCAAATCTTCCGCACCAGCTTTTGAATGGGTCATTTACTAACTGTGCCCCATTGTCAGTGACGATGATCCTGGGGAGTCCAAACCTGCAAATTATATTATCCATGACGAAACGTATTACCTCTTTACCAGTTATTTTTACCAACAGCTTGGCCTCTATCCACTTGGTGTAGTAGTCTATCGCCACGATTACAAATTTTGCTCCTCCTCTTGCTGGTGATAACGGTCCTAAGATGTCCATGCCCCACTGATAGAACGGCCAAGGGGCCATGATGGGCGTCATGAGAGTTTTCGGTAGCCTCGAAACCGGAGCGTGTATTTGACACGGGTCGCATTTTTCTATTTCCTTCTTGGCATCCTCGTGCATGGTTGGCCAGTAGTACCCTTGCCTAATCGCCTTTCTTACTACCGCGCGAGGACCAATATGCATGCCACAAGATCCCATGTGGATCTCTCGTATGACATAATTGGCCTGTAGGGGACCCACGCACCTCAGCATTGGCACAAGGTAACCCTTTTTGAAGAGGACCCCAGATTCTACCGTATATTGGCTGATCTTAGCTCTTAGACACCGCGCTTCATTTTTGTCCTTCGGCCATATTCCTTCCTTCAAACATTGTATGATGGGAGTCATCCAATTGTCCCCTTCTTCTTCGACTATGGTGTGGACCTCCTGACTTTCTGTGGATCTTTCGTTCAGCACTTCTACTAATACTTCTTTCGTCAAGTGATTGAACGCCACGGATGCAAGTTTGCTTAAAACATCTGCCTTCTGATTCATGTTTCTGGGAATGTTTTCGATCGAGAATGACTTGAATCCGGAGGCATACTCCTTTGCCTTTGCCAAATATTTTATCATGCTGTCCTTGCTGGCTTCGTAACTTCCGTTGATCTGACTTGCCACAAGCTTGGAATCCACCTTAGCCTCTATGTTTGATATGTTCATTTGCCGAGCTATCCTCAATCCGGCTAGGAGAACCTCGTACTCAGCCTCGTTGTTGGTACTTGGGAAGGTAAGGCGAAGAGCATAAGTATACTCAATGCCACTGGACCCTATCAAAACCAGACCTGCTCCTGACCCTTTCGGACTGGACGCTCCGTCAGTAAATAAAGTCCAACTTTCGGTATCATCTTTTTCCACGGGTATCTCCGGCATCCGAAAGTATAAGTCCTCTTTTGTTCCTTCCGGAGAGTCTGAAAGGAAATCCGCCAGGACTTGTCCTTTTACAGCGTTACGAGGTATAAACTTAATGTTGTATGCCCCCAGCTTAACAGCATATTTTACCAATTTTCCTTGATTGTCCCTCGTGTGTTGAGATAGCTTTTAAATTGGTTGATCGGTGATGACCTTTACCGGATGGGCTTCGAAGTACCTTCTCAATCTTCGCGTCATGTGGACCAAAGAAAGTGCAAACTTCTCCATGGGAGCGTAATTTCTTTCGGCCTCGTTTAGCGTCCTGCTCACATATTGAACAGGGCATTGCCTTCCTTTCCTGTCGGTCAAGAGAACAGCGCTAATGGCCTCTGTCGACACTGCCAAGTAAGCATAAAGGGTTTCCTTTTCCAGAGGTGGCGTCAATGATGGTAGCTCCGTGATAAGCCTCTTCATCTGCTGGAAGGCCTCTTCTGCCTCTTGCGTCCATCGGTATTCATGCTTGTTTTCCTTGGTTATGTTCTTTAGAGTGTTGAGAAACGGTAGTGATCTTTCCGCAGATTTAGCAAGGAAACGACTGAGAGATGCTAGTTTTCCGTTCAGGCTTTGCATTTCTTTCAATGTTCGCGGAGACTGGAGGTCTGCCAGAGCCCTTGTCTTCTTAGGATTAGCTCTAATTCCTTCTGACGTTACCATATAACCTAGGAACTTTCCTTCTTCCACTCCGAAGGAACATTTCTTCGGATTTAACTTCATGTTAATTCTTTTTAGATTATCAAAGGTTTCCGCTATGTCGGCCAACAACATTTTCTCGTCCCTGCTCTTGATTACCATGTCATCCACATACGCCTCCAAGTTTCTTCCTATTTGGGACTGGAAGGTCGAGTCTACTAACCTTTGGTACGTGGCGCCCGCATTTTTCAATCCGAATGGCATTTTGGTATAGCAGTACGTCCCCTGATCCGTGTAAAACGCCATTTTTTCTTCATCCTCCTCGACCATCTGAATTTGGTGGTAGCCCTTGTAGGCGTCCAGGAAGCACTTGTATTTGAATCCCATTACGGCTTCTACCTTGCAGTCTATGTTTGGGAGTGGGTAATAATCTTTCGGACAAGCTGAGTTTAGGTTTTTGAAGTCGATGCACATCCTCCAGGTTCCATCCCCCTTTTTGACCAGCACGGGGTTGGAAATATACGTGGGGTACCTCACCGGACGGACTATACCCGCCTTGACCCATTCGGCAACTTCATTTGTTACCACCCCACTTTTCTCCATTGAAAATGTTCTCCGTTTTTGGCACACAGGATCCAGAGAGGGGTTTACATTCAACGCGTGTTCTATGATTCGCCGGGGGACACCTGTCATATCCGATGGCTCCCACGCAAAGACGCCCATGTTATCCTTCAACAAACATTTGAGTTGATCCTTGCCTGCTTCAGATAGTCCTCCACCGATGGTCACCAGCTGATCCGGAAACGATGGGTTGACCAATACTTCCTCCGTGACCGCCGCCTCACCTTTCTCCTCTGGAACATCTTCCTCAACCATTTGCTTCTTTTCTAATCGTCTGCACTCGGCAATGATGACCGTCCGGGTGACTAGCGTGGCCACCCCTTTCGGGGTTGGGAACTTCATCATTGAGTGAATAGTGGAGGGGACGGCTCGAAGGGTCTTTAAACCGGACCTCCCTAGGATGATATTGTAAGGTGAGGGCGCTCGGACCACAATAAACTTCATAGAGGTCCTCCTGCTTAGTCCTCCGTTGCCGAAACATACCTCTAGCTCTATCTTCCCTAGGGGCTTTGATACCTCCCCAGCGAACCCTACTAAGTCCGTTTGAGTCTCTTTTAATTTCCCCTTTATCTTCGGATTCAGGTTCTCGAAACAGTGTTCGAACATCACCTCGACTGAAGACCCCTCGTCCACATATACCCGCCTGACCAAATATCCTTCCACTTCTGCTTCGATAATCAAGGGTTCCTCGGAAATATCTTCCGAGGATATTGCCGGGAAAGATATGGGAACGTTCATCCATGACTCCGTCGCCTCTCTAACTTTCCGCTTCTTGTCTTTAACAGAGTTTACACTGATCACGTTGATTATCTTTGCTTGTTGCGGATCGTCCCTACCGTGGGATCCCCTTCCTCTCTGTCGCACGTCCTTCACCAAGTGATTTAGTTTCCCCGATTCCAGTGCGATTTCCAGCTGTTTCCTTAGCTGAATGCAATCGTTTGTGTAGTGACCCTTTTCCTGGTGATAGTCACAGTACCGATCGATGTTTCCTGACCTCAACGGATTTAACATAGGACGAGGGACCGGCAGACGTAGCTGTGTTTCAGTGGCCAAGATTTCTTTGGGGTACTTAGTCAGAGAATCGAGGGTGAGCACAGGTGCAACCCTGCGGTTGTACTCTCCCCTCGGATAGGGATATGGGGCCCTGTCATCTCTTCCTCTAACCGTACGATACGCGTCCCTTCCCCTGTGATTATCTTTATATTCATCTCTCCGTGACTCCACCGGACGAGTGCTTCGAAATGACCGGGTATCCCTTCCATTGAAGGGAAAAGATATCCTGCGATGGGATTCCCCCGTTTCTCCTTTAGGGAGCTCCGTATTGGCATACGCCTCTTCAGAACGAACAAAGTCGTCCAACCTTTCCATCATCTCGTTTACTGTGGTGGGAACTTTGTCTGAAAATCGCTTGGCTAAATCAGGTGACTTAACCGAGTCCATGAACGACGCGATCTTCATGACTTCCGGGACTCCCATGATGAAACCCGTCTCTACCGTCCACCTTTCTTTGAATGCTGTTAACGACTCATTAGCCTTCCTGATAATCTTGGTGATTTCATGGGGTTCCTTAAAACATGCCCTTCTGACAGAAAACCTAGCGGCGAATGCTTCCCTCAAAACTGCCCATTCATTGATGCTATCATGGGGGAGACGTTCAAACCATCCTCTCGCTGACCCATCTAGGGTCTGTTGGAACATCCGGCACCATACAGGCATGGGTCATTCCCCTGAGTTAGCCGCACCAGCGAAGCGACTCAGATGGTCCTCCGGGTCGGTAGTACCATCATACAATTTGATATTATTGGGCATTTTGTATTCTGGACCCGCGAATTCTATGATCCGGCGAGTGAAAGGTGTTCTTCGAGCTTCCTTGAAAGGCTTTCTGAGGTCTTCATCCATCACTTCCTTCCCCTTAACGACGTTGTGGCCCTGAAGCTCTGTGCCCATTTCGAAATCTAGGCGAATGGGATCGCCTATGTTTTTCCGATTGTGACTCTTTATCAGAGACTTGAGAGCAGATACATGACCTTCAATCTGTTCTTTCGTCAAGGGAGGTGGGGTCTCTTCTCGGTCGTCTGACCCTTCCGGACCTCCTCCCTCAATCGGACCTGCCATCTGCTTCTATGGTAGAAAAGATTACAGGTCCCACGGATGGCGCCAATTTGTTTAAGTAAATATCCGCACTGGACAGGACGGTTTGGATCTTGTCGTCTGGTAAGGCTCGGGTACCTGAGAGTAAGAAAGAAAGACGCGTTAGCCTCGCCCCGGGGGTGATCCCAGGACCAAGCTCAGGCGTGAGAGTAAGTAAATGTTGGAGCCGGAGGGGCGTGAAATAGTGTGTGTGTGAGAATGCAATGAATGCTGCCCTAATTGCAGTAAATGAGGGGGTATTTATACTACCTGAACCACTGTAGCGATGCACTGTTTCTGACACTTAGAAATCGGGGAAGCCGAGCTAGTCCTAGCTTTTGTGTCAGGCGGCGATGTTGCGTGTAGACACAGTTCCGTAAATCCCAGGATGGAGAAGTCCTCATGAGGGCTTGCTATTGACCATAAGTCTGAAGAGGTGTCCCAGTATTCTTGAACTTAGTGTTTTGTCTTTTCCCTGGCTTCTTTGAATGTGCCCGTCCGGACACGTTATGTTCCTTTCGGATGATGTGCCCGTCTGGACATATACACAGACGGGTCTATGACCTGTTCGGTCAGTAGCAGCACATCTGAGGCTTGAAAGCCATCTTCGGGAATGGGATCATTGACATCGGAGTCATGATGTCTCCAGACCATAGCATCCGGTATGGCCCGCCTATCCAGAAAGAAAAATATTTTCTTCCATCCTTTTAACCCTGAAAAGGTCTCTCGGAATACCTGACCTTTGGCACCCTTACCAACCCTCCTCTTAAAAGAAAACCAATGCTCTTGCTTGCTAACTTTATAAAAACGCGAAACAAGTTCACGGAGGGGACAATACCTAAACTCCGGCAATACAACTCAAACATGGTTAATCGGTTTAACCCTAGCAGCACAAGCTGAGAAATATGTACACGAAAATGCTTGATCACGGCCAACAGGAAGGTAGAAAAAGGCACCCTTATTCCCGAAAACTCAAAGTATTGCTCATATAATCCTATCATGTCGTCCGACAATTGATCCATGGTCCATCCTTTCGTTAGTGCAACAAGATGTAAATCTAAGGGGATCCCATGCCGAAGGGCTAAAGATTTAACATCTTTAGAAGTCATCTCAGACTCATAAGATGGCATGTCAAATTTGGGCAACACAGTAACATCAACAGTTTGGTCTTCCTCGGACATAATCAAAGATACCGGAGGGGACGTATAATAATAAAGTTAGACAAGGTCGGAGTATATACCTGAGAGGCGAAGTCAAAAAGGTCTTGGATGGACGTTCGGGGGAAGAGAAAACACGCAGTAAAAATGCGAGAGGACGTCTATTTATAAGGGAAAAGTGGGGCACGAAACGTCGTGTCATGTCAGACCTTCGACGTGGCACAATCTATGCCGCTCAATGGGAAGCGATCACCACGTGTACAGTTTCCCTCGTTTTTAACCCCGAACAATAATGATTTTTAACCGGCTGTAATTATGATTTTTGTCGCTACTAAAAAAATAATAATAGAGAAATCCGAAGGGAAAGAAAATGAGTAGAACACATCAAGTATTGTCTTATTAGTCAACCAATAACACAATACTGGGGGGGGGGACATGTCCGTGTATATGTCCGGACGGGCACATCGTCCGAAAGGAACATAACGTGTCCGGACGGGCACATTCGAAGAAGCCAGGGAAAAGACAAAACACTAAGTCCAAGAAGAACTTGACACCTCTTCAGACTTATGGTCAATAGCAAGCCCTCATGAGGACTTCTCCATCCCGGGATTTGCGGAACTGTGTCTACACGCAACATCGCCGCCTGACACAAAAGCTAGGACTAGCTCGGCTTCCCCGATTTCTAAGTGTCAGAAATAGTGCATCGCTACAGTGGTTCAGGTAGTATAAATACCCCCTCATTTACTGCAATTAGGGCAGCATTCATTGCATTCTCACACACACACTATTTCACGCCCCTCCGGCTCCAACATTTACTTACTCTTACGCCTGAGCTTGGTCCTGGGATCACCCTCGGGGCGAGGTTAACGCGTCTTTCTTTCTTACTCTCAGGTACCCGAGCCTTACCAGACGACAAGATCCAAACCGTCCTGTCCAGTGCGGATATTTACTTAAACACTAATCAAAAGGGGATGAGTTATGCGTTTTGAAAATGACAATTTGAAATAACTTGTTGCCATTAAACATGTTATAAGACACCGTATTAAGTTTTGATGTGATCTTAGTGAGACGACGTTGTTTCATTAACAAAGTTTTATACGTTTAATTGAAATAAAACGAGTAAATAGATGCGGGTTTTTTAATTTATTAAGGAAAATCGAGTCTTTTTGTTTGATTCAGAAGTATCTGGCGCAACCAGGTTATCCCTAAAGTATCTTCATATTCGTTTTTGACTAAATGAGTAAGTGAATCAAATTTACAAATTCGTATACATTTTGTGGGTGGATTTGTAATATATACGTCTTAACGTTTATGTGTGTTTACTTGACAGTATAACAATATGTATTCGACAATGATCATACTATCTGTGCTTGACTTGCGAGTGTGTGTATTTTATCTATATGTGTGTATGTGTAAAGACTTGGGATAACATTATTAGGCTTAGGCTGTGTTTGTTTTTGTATAAAAACGTCTGACCGCCTCTGACATCTTACCAGTCAGACGCGGTCAGGCGCCAAGACTGTTTGTTTTTTCGTTTACATTTAGACGCGGTAAGAGCTTTGTTGTCTGACTGAGTAAGACTTGATGAGCAGATCTGACCACCTCTTAACCCTTCAAAAACTTCACCTCATAAATAAGGGCTACAAATATAATTTGTATAAAGAAGCTTTGGCCATGATAGCTATGGAGAAATTCTCAAAGGAAGCACCAAGTCCACATAAAAACCAATGAGTTTTGTCATCCCCATCAACGGGACAACCTATAGCAAGCACTGTCACATATTGCTTTTTTAAAACTTCTTCCACATTCACAACAATGGAATGACCTTTAGTGACTCACAGGAGAGATTCTTTGAGGTGTGCATCGTTCGACAGAGTCGTGCTATAAGCAGCCTATAAACAAGCCAAACATCGCGAGCAAGTTTTGAAGACCAACACTTTCAGCCATGCGCTCGTCAAGAGAGAATGAAAGAAAGATGAACCCGCTGATCAATCGAAACATTTCAGGTTGTTACGCGGATTTTGCAAGCTTAACCAATCATAAGGATGGAAATTGTTGGTGGCTTCATGGAGTCATCAACATAGCCCAATAAGTTTTGAGAAGAAAAAAAGCAACAACTATTGCCCATAACAAAAGTGAAGATGAGAGCTTTATAGTGAGAAAGGAGGATAGTGCAAAGAAGGGTTTTTATTGATATTGGTCGTAAAGAAGGTCTAGCCAGGGGAGAAGATTGAATACGTTTGAGGGGTAGGTTTCTAGGAAGATTAGGCTGATACCATATAAGGGTTAGCAAAACACCTTGAATGGAGGTGATGTATATTCAATACCTATATATAGGGGATACATTTTACAGGATAACTATGAAAACAAAGATTACAAATATTATCTACAAAAAACAATCCTACAATGACGGGGTCATATGCTTTCTGGAATATTCTTGCGAACACTTTGGCTGTTTTTAATAAGCTATAGAATTCGTGGTGGAGAAGATGATGTTCTAGGAGAGAGAGAAAAGATAAAAAGGTGTTAGAGCATCTTTAATGACTAAAATGATGAAAAACTTTTCACTATATTAAAAAGCTTTTGAGGTAGGTTTTTAGCATTGGATAAAAGACTTTTTGAAAAACTTTTTACAAAGACTTGGTAAACCTCAAGTCTTTATAAAAAGTTTTAGTTGTAAAATGGCTTGTGCATTGATTGCCATAAATGCAAAAAGCTATCAAAAGCTTTTTGCATTGGAGATGCTTTTAGGATTGTGTGGTGACTATGTTATAATATAAAGTTTACAAGCTGTGAGTGGAGTAGTATTATATTAGAATTATTAGGTTTACCTTAAACATTTATCTTTTATTGAGTATAAAAATTACTTTGGGCTGAATTTCTTTTGGGCTAGACTTTTATATTATTTGGCTGTTTTTGCTTAATTATGGGTTGAGTGATGCATTGCAAATGAATCGTATGATAAATATGGGTTAAATATGAGTTACTATGGTATTGTAATATTTTGTGTTGAATATGTATGATAAAAATGTTTTTTTTTCATGTTTACAAAAAGTATTTATTCATTATGTTGTTATGGTTTAATATACACTTAAAAATGAATCACTAAAATGATTCAGACAATTATAAAAAAAACAAATAACATTATTTCATTCAGATTCAGACTTTATAACCACCTCTTACCAGTAAGATGTGATAGTCAGATTCAAACCCAAAACATCTTAATGAAACAAACACACCCTTAGATCAATACAAAAGTAAAGATTAGTAACCAATTGTCTTACGTAAAACAAGTTTTTTGGTAAAAAATAGTCGCGCCCAAATATAAATACTTAAAAACCGAAAACACGAAAAAATGAACCGAAACAGATAGAAAACCTAAAGAACCGAACCGATTAAAACCGATCGGTTTCGGTTTTGGGTTCGATAAAAACCGAATGTTTCGGTTCGGGTTCGGTTTCGGTTTTAGCTAAAAACTGACCCAAACCGAACCATGCACACCCCTGTTATTTTTGGTACATAAAATCCTTAATTTTAGCAAATAAATTTCATATAAAGCAACTTTAATACTTATGATCAATGGGTGAAGGTTAAAGGAAAGTTCTTTAATACTTATGATTATGATTATCTAGTGTGTGTACCTACCATACGATTTATCTTTATTAGTAATTTCCTTGCATTTTCTCCCAAATTTTCCATGAAATTTCCATAATGTACTTCCTTAAGACTTAAAAGTACATGATTCCTAGATGGTATATCATACAGTATAATACTTGTATCGAGAGATTTAAAGAAAGATAGTGTAGGCAACATATACAATATTAGTGTTGGTATTGTACATAGAGAATACCTATATAGAGATATGTAGTGAAATCTAATATAGTGGTGAATGACTTCAGAATTAAGACACCTAGGAGTTGTAAATAAAAACTCCATCAGCAAGAGGACAAGAGGTATGCTATATGTTAAAACCTATATATCATGTATACATGATTGTATTACAGTGTTATGCTGCACTCTTCTTGACGAGAGTCTCACAACTAGCCGGAATTAGATATCGACTCTCAAGCGATGCATCTGATTTGCAATAATTAAAAGGGCGGAAATTAAGTTCGCTTATGGACATAAGCCGATGATAAATCGTATTAGACGTTAATGAGTGACTGAGACATGTAATACCATGAAAACTGGAAATAATCTTTTTTATTGCTAATTACGTAGTATAACGAAAAGTAGACGTAACCGTAAGTCATAAGACATGAAGGGATAAAAATGATAGATACCAGGCCCAGATTTGAAATAGCTATAGTGTCATATGGCCCATGGGCCTCTTTAGAATCGCCATTAATTTTCAAATCTTAGCTACCGAGGGTGTAAAGTAACCGAAACTCGAAACCAAACTGAACCGAAGTATACCAAACCGAAAATATAACCGAACTGAATTTTTCAAAACCAAACTGAATCGATTTAAATATTCGGTTTTCGGTTTGAATATAGTTTTGGCAATCTAAACCGAATACCAAATTCATATAAATATATATATTTTTTAATATTTATATCAAAAAACATCAAAACTGTTTCCTTAGTAAAATATGAATATTTAAGCTTGAAATTTTTTTATGCTAAAAACTCATATAATTAAATGAATAAATAATTAAAAATATGTATTTTGGGTTATTCGGTTCGGTTTTCGGTTATTTGGTTTGATTTTCGGTTCGGTTTAATCTCATTCGAATTCGGTTCAGTTTTCGGTTTTACCCAGAATTTTTTTTAACCGAACTAATGAACACCCCTAAAGGTCATAACTTATAATACTTCCATCCTAAAATTATTGTTCATTTTTCCTTTTTGGTTTGTCCCAAAATAATTGTTCATTTCTAAAAATAATAGTTGGATTTGTTTAAGTTTATCATATTATTTTTAGTTTAAATTAGTATTTACATACATAAAAGAAAATACTAATTAATTATCAAAGAGTATAACTGTCTTTTTTTTCTTTCATAGAAACCAAAGTAGTAATTAATGCATTTTTTTAACCGTGTATTGTTTATGTGTGAACAATAATTTTGGGACGAAAGAAGTAACACGGTTAGTAATTTGATTATCTTTTTCTTGAACATTAATCATTCACAAATCTACATATCGCCATTACAACCTAATATCTTATGGCAGTAACAGACCTTCGACGGATACCTAAATTCTATTACTTTGGCCAATGTTTGAAAAACCGGGTTCATATAGACCCGGTCGACTCATCAAATCACCGGTTATCGGTTTAGCCGGTTTGACCACCGGGTCAACCCGATCTTCCACAACAAAACAATAAAAAATATTTGCAATGATAAAAAGAAAAGTAAATATATAAATCATAAATATTTCATATATTGAGCCTAAAAACCATTTACTAACAAATATAATATGTAAAAATAAAATTACGTCGCAAATATATACAATTAACTTGTTTTATTTGTAAAAAAACACGAAAAAACCAAAACCCGGCCGGGTTTTGAGAACCGGGTTGACCCGGGTCACTTCAAACCCGGCGGGGTCTAACCGGGTTTCAAAAATTGAAACCCGGTTTAATTTGACTCGTTTTTTCGACCGAAACCGGTTCAACCGGCCGGGTCGAACCGGGTTTCACAACATTGCTCTCAGCTATGCGCTATTAGCTATGAGACACTCCCATACTGTTACGCTAAAAGTCTTCTGATAATATAATATCGAGTAAATTGCATAAATCGTCTCTAAAGTTTAGCCAAATTGCATGTTTCGTCCCAAACGTTACGAAAGTGCAAAGATCATCCCTGTGGGGAAACCTTTGGTGCAAGTATCGTCCCTGTGGGGATATATGTGGGGAAACCTTTGGTGCAAATATCTCAATACGCTCATTATAAAATTCTTTGAATATTCATCTTAACATTTGTAACGGTCGACTTAATATATAATGTGCTTATAAACTACCCGCAAAGGAAAAAAAAGTCAGAAAAATCCACTTGGTAAGCAAGTTGACCCTCTTGCTTAAAGATCTACTACCAACAAAATAATGTCCCTTTCATTTACACGTCGCACCATAAGAAAAAGTATATATTTGTTGTGATAAAACATCTTTGCCAAAAAGCGATTAGATATGTCTTTGAAAATGACAAAATTTTGATAACTAGATCATATAAATCGTTGTCATAAAACATCTTATTCTAAGACACTGTATTGTTATGTTATGATGTGATTTTATTAAGAAAAAGTTATATGATTAACAAATGGGTTTGTTCAACGGATGTCTTGAGAGCACGGGTCAAAGTTTTATTAGTTGAACTCGTGCTTTCTGATATTATCAATGATTTAAGCATCCGTTAGACAAGCTTATAGGTGGACGTGGACCTATGAGTAGCAAGTCATAGGTTAATTTCATAAGATTATACAAGTTTTATAACACAATATTTTTTGAAACCAGATGCATTTTCTAAAAGTAGTATTTGTTTTTGAGATATTTTTTAAACTACGCGAGATAAATTGAAGAGGTTCCGCCCTTGGACAAGCCCTTAACAAATTTGTAATTACCTTATTGAGATAAATGTTGTCGTAAGAATGCAAAACATGAGTGACCTTTGACAATGGAGAAAGAATTCTAGTTTTACACTCCCTCCGTTTTAAAATAATTGGTTTTTAAAAAACAGTTTTAGAAAACATAATTAATACTATTGTTTTATTTTTTTATTTTTTTAAAATGCTAGCTTTACCTTTAAATAAGTATTTTAATTAATCTTTTCTTTTAAGTTTGAAATATTTATTTTAGCCGAAAGTAATATGGTAAACATTCTTGTATGGTGTTTTTCAAGCTTTTACTCGAGGTAAATGTGGTACTTCAGCCATATTATATTTGTATTTAACGTTTTTTGTTATTATATAAAAAAAGGTAACATAGTAAACTCGATCAAACTTTTCTATTTATTTTCAGTAGTGGGTACAGTTGGTGTCATGGCTTCAAGCCGTGGCAAAAAGTGGTGTCACCTTAGCACTTTATCCCATGACACCAGTTTATCACATGACACCAAAACCCTCCTCCCTGGTTGGCAAAAAAAATATGATGCCGTAGAATTTTTTTTTCATTTATATAAATAAACAATAAACAATAAACAATTTAACTTAAATAAATTTCGTTAAAATTAAAAACATATCATATAAAATAAAATAAAAGAGATTTAAAATTAAAAAACACAGTACGTAAACTAAAAAAAGACGTAAACATAAAAAGACATAAACATAAAAATATATAAAGTAAACTAATTTTGTGGTTGATATAAAGCCCGGATTCGTACTTTTTGCGCGTTAATGATAACCGTGTCAACCGGATCCATCCCGCTTGTGTCGATTTGTATGACTTTCAAGTCCTCGGCTACCTTTTAAGAATTGATTAAATCAACTCTCACCGAAGTCTCGCGGTCCACACGTTCCATCTTTGTCGCAAGGTCTAACTCGTATTGTTGTTGGAGCATATCTTGAAACATTGTCAGGTTTGAACCGGAACTAGCTAACGAGTTAGTAGAACGTTGAATTTTAGCAATTCTTTGTTTGCCTGGTGGACGCGACAACTCGTCATCTCCAAAGAGCTCGGTTCCTCGTCATTAAACCGTCCTCGGTTTCGTCTTGCGTTTGTCGAATCAGGATTTTTCCACTCGTGATTGTCTTTCATAAATAACCAAGCGCTTTTGTGATTAAATTTCATACCCGCGACACTTTTATACAATATTTCAACCCTTTTCATCCAATCATCATCGTTCTCCCCGCTCATAACCTTCTTTTCGTTCACCAACGAATTAAACCTTCCGACCTCTCGAATCATTGGAGTTCACTTTCCCTTCAACAGGCTCTTGGTACGAACCGGGAATTTGTTTCTCTTTGCTTGTTCATTGTATTGGTCGAGAACTTGTACCAAAACATTTCTTTTTTTGTTCCGATCCGACATTTGGACCCTCAGATATTTTTATGTAACATTTCTCCAAAAGTAACTCCTCGTCTTGGGTCCAAAAGTTTCGAGCACCAGTTCCCTCGGGTTTCGTTTCACGAGCTTTCTTAGACATTTTTTAGACGTTTTTCCTTTGTATTTGTCGACACCGGGCTCGCATCGGCTTCTTGTTCTTATGGTTGTTGGGATTGTTGTTGGAGAGAAGCGGGCTGGTTTAGAATTTGTTGAGAAATTTAGGTATGTTAGAATTGTTGTTAGAGTTTCCATTGTTGAAATAAAAGTTGTTGTTCGGGTGAAATTTGAGGGAGATATGGTTTAAAGTTGGTATATTGAGTAGGAATTTGCGGGTATGAAAGTTGAGTGAGGAGGTGGAATTTGCGGATATAGGCGTGTTGGATTAGACGAAGAAGACGAGTCTGGTATTTGATTTTGTAAGTCGTTGAACATATTGTTGGTTAAGATTCATTTTGGTGAGTGAAGTAGAAAATATTATGTTGTGAATTATAATGGAAAGGTGTGTAAAATATGGTAGAATAATAGGGTATTTTTAGGATTTTTAAGAGGTAAAAATTTAGAAAAGTGAGGATTTAATACACTTTCAACAACACTTTATTTCCTCTCACCCGTTTTTAACGATCGAATATTCAAAAAGAAAAAAATAGAGAAAAATACTACAGTGTGGGCTGAAGATGATACGACCCGCTTTGGGTTGTATCGGATAGTAGCACCACTTTTAGCCTGTGCTTGCTCCGTAAGAATATAGAGAAGGAGAAGAGATAGATTTGCACCACTATAGCGTGTGCGAGCTCCGTAAGAAAGAAGAGAGAAACTTAGAGATTTATTGATTAACTTGATTGATTGGATAATGAAGAATGATTCGGTATATATACCGAATAAAAGACATGGTTTGGATCAATAGCCAACTACAAGATAAACATTGACTTGACACTTTCCTAACACAAGTTATTGACTTTCCTAATACGACTCAACGCATATCTTAAACATAAATAA